>SJYC01109387.1:0-28260 GCA_006408675.1 Madoqua kirkii
CTGAGTTTTCCAAATTTGCTGGCATATTGAGTGCAGCACTTTCACAGCATCATCTTTCAGGATTTGAAACAGCTCAACTGGAATTCTGTCACCTCCACTAGCTTTGTTCATAGTGATGGTTTCTAAGGCCCACTTGACTTCACATTCCAAGATGTCTGACTCTAGATTAGTGTTCATATCATCATGAATATCTGGGTCGTGAAGATCTTTTTTGTACAGTTCTTCTGTGTATTCTTGCCACCTCTTCTTAATATCTTCTGCTTCTGTTAAGTCCATACCACTTTGTCCTTTATCGAGCCCATCTTTGCATGAAATGTTCCCTTGGTATCTCTAATTTTCTTGAAGAGATCTCTAGTCTTTCCCATTCTGTTGTTTTCCTGTATTTCTTTGCATTGATCACTGAAGAAGGCTTTCTTATCTCTTCTTGCTATTCTTTGGAACTCTGCATTCAGATGCTTATATCTTTCCTTTTCTTTTTTGCTTTTCACCTCTCTTCTTTTCACAGCTATTTGTAAGGCCTCCCCAGACATGACTCAATCTTCTCTCACCACACACCTCCAGTTTTGCCATCAGGCCCTGAGATTTGGACCTCTGCCACGTCTCCCTCCCTCTAATTCTCTCCGTGACTACCGCCCAAGTTCTGCTCTCAACTTTCCATGATTAATCACAATAGTCCTTCTAACTCATCTTGCTACCTAACAATTCTGCTTTCTCTAGTATCCCTGCAGTCAGTTGCCGGAAGGATCCATGTCATCCTTTCTGATGACAAACCCCTGTACCTTTGCTTTGTACGAGTGCCACAGAAGCTCTGATGCATCCAGCATCTGCCCCTGTAGCTTTGACATCTGCCATTTTCTACCTTTAAATATTCGCTTCTGCCTTTCCCTCTTCCAGAAATGCTCTTCTTCATCTCTCCCTACTAGTACTGTTATATACTTTTGCACACCATCTTACTGTTGCCTGTGCTAATATGTCCACAACTCTTAACAGGCCTCCTTCCAAAAGTAGAGCTGAATTCCCTTCTCCTTGAGTGTGTTCTAGACTGAGTGACCCCCCTCTAATGAATAGAACATGGTAGAAATGATGAATAGAACATGGCAGAAGTGAGACCAGGTGATAAGTGGGATATCTTGCTTAGCCCTCTCTGTCTGGATGATTTTTGCTCTGAGAGAAGTCATCTGCTGTGTCATGAGGTCCTTCAGCAGTTTATATAGAGACCCTAGGGCCAGGAACCAAGACTCCTACATCCGACGTGTGAATGATACTCCTCAGCCAGCCTCAGATGACTATGACCTTGGCTCTGAGTCAGAACCACCCAGCTAAGCTAAGCCGCTCTCACATTCTTCACTCACACTAACTGTGAGATAATTAATGTTTGTTGTGTGAAGCCACTGCATTTCAGATATAATTCGCTATTCAGCATTAGATAACTATTATAAGAAGCCTGATCTCAACTAGCAAGATGAGATTATGTCTGAGAAATCTTTTGATTTATACCAATGATGTGTTCCTTGACACAGAATATTCCTATTATAGTTATTTGTTAATCCATTTTATAGTTGCTGTATTAGGACACATTTCTACAAGTCTAAACTGTTTAATAATGTGCAGAATGCATATTATCTTTAATAACTATGCCAAATGCATCAACACTTATAACATTAACCAAATTTCTGATATCAGTCAGTTCAGTAACTTAACACTTTATATCTTGGTTCGAGAGATGATCTTTGCCAAATCAGCTGCTGGTTGTTAAAAGACATTCTCAGCATCACAAGTTTCACATTCACATTTCTAGCAATGATATATGCCTGACATCTATGGACCAATTAAAATGTTACGCTTTCTACTAAATCAGGTTTTATACAGAGTCAATTTCTAAATTAAATTGAAGGTCAAATATCTGAACAAAATGATGCAGATGGAAAGTGACTTTTTATAAAAAGAAATCTTTCTAAAGTTTAGCATGCAAGAGTCTGCTTTGAATATATTTATGTAAAGAGAAATACAAGGAAACTTCAGAGTCCTTTCTCGTGCGCACGTGAATATATGTGAGGCCTCAGTGTTTATTCCTGTAATCATCCTGCTCCTCTCCATTCTGGAAGTGGTTTAACACTCAAATTACTCTAAGTGTTACAAGTGCTAAAAAATAATTGGTTTTGTGTCACCTTACTTGAACCTTAATCAATATGTTTTATGGTGGTTGGAAAACTGTATTGTTTAATTATTCCATGAAAGAGACTGGCTTTTTTTTTTTTTTTCCCCATTTGGATGTTTACATTTGTCTGTTAGTTTGGGGGTTAATTTAAGAGTGAGAGAGAAGAGTTTCTTCCTGGCTCATATCTAACAGTGTGTCTTTTGCACTTGAATCCTGTAAGTGCTATGGTGTGTGCAACCACTGACCTTCAGTCCATTGATTTAAATGACTTTCCCAGTGTCCTATGTCTAAATTCATGAAGCAACAGATCTGCCAGAATTTATAAACTCCAAGTCCTAGAAGCAATTTTTTATTTCCTAATAGATGGTATATGTAGTCTACATGGATACTAATGAGTCCCTTAAATCTGTTTAGAATGATAATTATTAGATAAATTGGGGAAATATAATCTACCTTCTGTAACATATGTTTAGAATGTCTGCCAATAAAAAAATGCACATATGCCAAAAATGGTATAAATACAGTATAGTTTATGCAGGTGTCTTATATTTGAGAGAACATTCTTGAGGATATTTTAATTAAAAATATGTGTCATCATAGGGAATGTAAGAAACAGAACTCTATAGAGGTGTGCCTTAGCCGGGTGTTTGAATTAACATTTTAATTCTTTACTGGAATAGAATACAAAACCTATATCTCCAGTTTTCAATAGATGACACATTAGAAAGAGTAGTAGACCCTTGGAATTGGGCTGCTAATGAAGAATGGAGTAGCCATCGTGGTCAACAAAAGAGTCTGACTTGGATGCAATCTCAAAAATGACAGAATGATCTTGATCTCTGTTTGTTTCCAAGACAAACCATTCAATATCACAGTAATCCAAGACTATGCCCCAACCAGTAATGCTAAAGAAGCTGAAGTTGAATGGTTCTATGAAGACCTACAAGACCTTTTAGAACTAACACCCAAAAAAGATGTCCTTTTCATTATAGGGTACTGGAATGCAAAAGTAGGAAGTCAAGAAACACCTAGAATAACAGGCAAAATTGGCCTTGGAATACAGAATGAAGCAGGGCAAAGACTAATAGAGTTTTGCCAAGAAAATGCACTGGTCATAGCAAAGACCCTCTTCCAACAACACAAGAGAAGACTCTGCACATGGACATCATCAGATGGTCAACACCAAAATCAGATGCAGCCAAAGATGGAGAAGCTCTATACAGTCAACAAAAACAAGACCAGGAGCTGACTGTGGTTCAGATCATGAACTCCTTATTGCCAAACTCATACTTAAATTGAAGAAAGTAGGGAAAACCACTCAAACATCCTGGTATAACCTAAACCAAACCCCTTATGATTATAGGGTGGAAGTGAGAAATAGATTTAAGGGCCGAGATCTGACAGATAGAGTGACTGATGAACTATAGAATGAGGTTCGTGACATTGCACAGGAGACAGGAATCAATACCATCCCTACGGAAAAGAAATGCAAAAAAGCAAAATGGCTGTCTGGGGAGGCCAGCCAGCCTCCCCAGGCTGTGAAAAGAAGAGAGGTGAAAAGCAAAGGAGAAAAGGAAAGATATAAGTAGCTGAATGAGGAGTTCCAAAGAACAGCAAGGAGACATAAGAAAGCCCTTCTTCTGTGATCAGTGCAAAGAAATAGAGGCAAACAACAGAATGGGAAAGACTAGAGATCTCTTCAAGAAAATTAGAGATACCAAGGGAACATTTCATGCAAAGACTAGAGATCTCTTCAAGAAAATTAGAGATACCAGGGGAACATTTCATGCAAAGATGGGCTCGATAAAGGACAGAAATGATATGGACCTAATAGAAGCAGAAGATATTAAGAAGATGTGGCAAGAATACACAGAAGAACTGTACAAAAAAGATCCTCATGACCAAGATAATCATGATGGTGTGATCACTCACCTAGAGCCAGATATCTTTGAATGTGAAGTCAAGTGGGCCTTAGAAAGCATCACTACAAACAAAGCTAGTGGAGGTGATGGAATTCCAGTTGAGCTACTTAAAATCCTGAAAGATGGTTCTGTGAAAGTGCTGCACTCAATATGCCAGCAAATTTGGAAAACTCAGCAGTGGCCACAGGACTGGAAAAGGTCAGTTTTCATTCCAATCTCAAGGAAGGCGATGCCAATGAATGCTCAAATGACCACACACTTGCACTCATCTCACACGCTAGTAAAGTAATGCTCAAAATTCTCCAAGCCAGGCTTCAGCAATACGTGAACTGTGAACTTCCTGATGTTCAAGCTGGTTTTAGAAAAGGCAGAGGAACCAGAGATCAAATTGCTAACATCCGCTGGATCATGGAAAAAGCAAGAGAGTTCCAGAAAAACATCTATTTCTGCTTTATTGACTATGCCAAAGCCTTTGACTGTGTGGATCACAATAAACTTTGGAAAATTCTGAAAGAGATGGGAATACCAGACCACCTGACCTGCCTCTTGAGAAACCTATACGCAGGTCAGGAAGCAAGAGTTAGAACTGGACATGGAACAACAGACTGGTTCCAAATAGGAAAAGGAGTACGTCAAGGCTGTATATTGTCACCCTGCTTATTTAACTTCTATGCAGAGTACATCATGAAACGCTGGGCTGGAAGAAGCACAAGCTGAAATCAAGATTGCTGGGAGAAATATCAATAACCTCAGATATGCAGATGACACCACCCTTATGGCAGAAAGTGAAGAGGAGCTGGGCCTCTTGATGAAGGTGAAAGAAGAGAGTGAAAAAGTTGGCGTAAAGCTCAACATTCAGGAAATGAAGATCATGGCATCCGGTCCCATCACTTCATGGCAAATAGATAGGGAAACAGTGTCAGACTTCATTTTGGGAGGCTCCAAAATCACTGCAGATGGTGAGAGCAGCCATGAAATTAAAAGATGCTTACTCCTTGGAAGAAAAGTTATGACCAATCTAGATAGTATATTCAAAAGCACAGACATTACTTTGCCAATAACAGTCCGTCGAGTCAAGGCTATGGTTTTTCCAGTGGTCATGTATGTATGCGAGAGTTGGACTGTGAAGAAGGCTGCGTGCTGAATAGTTGATGCTTTTGAACTGTGGTGTTGGAGAAGACTCTTGAGTGTCCCTTGCACTGCAAGGAGATCCAACCAGTCCATTCTGAAGGAGATCAGCCTTGGGATTTCTTTGGAAGGAATCATGCTAAAGCTGAAACTGAAACTCCAGTACTTTGGCCACCTCATGTGAAGAGTTGACTCATTGGAAAAGACTCTGATGCTGGGAGGGATTGGGGGCAGAAGGCGAAGGGTATGACCGAGGATGAGATGGCTGGATGGCATCACTGACTCGATGGACCGTATTCTGAGTGAACTCCGCAAGATGGTGATGGACTGGAAGCCTGGTGTGATGCAATTCATGGGGTCGCAAAGAGTCGGACACGACTGAGAGACTGAACTGAAGTGAACTGAACTGAACTGAATGAAGAATGGCTTTGGCCAGAAAACTACTGCAAATAAGCAGGGTAAAATCTGGTATGATACCTTTCAGAAAGAAACTTCAGAATATGCAAATGTATTTGCCAGCTTAGGGCAGGGATCATGAGCACGGGCATGAGCCCTGGGTCCCAACTCTCTGGCATTCAAATTTAGCTATCACCTAAACTTTTCTATGCATTAGATCTGATGCGACATGCTTGACAGTTTTTTATTTCATCCTTGAAAAGACACTAGGGTGTGCTTTATTTTCCCATTTTTCAAATAAAGAAACTGACATTTCAAAAATTAAGTAATTTGACCAAGGCTAGCATGATAGTTCCAAGCCTGGAACCAAATTATTGCCAGGGCATTTATGGATTCTTTATTGCCTTGAGCTCTGTAACTCAGAAAGGGTGTCGGAAAACAACCAAGGTAACATCTAAAGTGTGGATGGGTGAGAATTTAAAGAGACGGTCACTGCTGGGCCTGAATAGAAGTTTCGGTTTGCCTGGGGCAAATGTATTCTTGGGAAGGTAAAGGGACAGATTCAATACCCCATCAAGATCCCTTATGTTTTTTTCATTTTAGTCTTGCAAAAATTGCTATTATACTATGTTTTGGGCTTACTAGGTGGCACTATTGGTAAAGAATCCACCTGCCGAAGCAGAAGACACAAGAGACGCAGGTTTGATCCCTGGGTCAGGGAGATCCCTTGGAGAAATGAACGGTGACCCACTCCAGTGCTCTTGCCTGGAGAATCCCATGGACATGGAGCCGGGTGGGCTACAGTCCATGGGGTCACAAAGAGTCAGACATGCTGAGCACACTCTCCAGTCTATACTGCATTGTCCTTCCTTGAGCCTTGTACATATCTTTTTGTAATATACATCTGGTTTTTCTGTTCTCAGGTGGATGTGCCAGCTTGTGGTTCTGTCTTTCATTGTCTCAGGGCAGTTTGTGTTCAAACATGATTGTTGCACCAGAGAATTTTGACATACAGTCAAATATCAAGGCATCATATATTCTGAAAATAAACATGCCAAGTTCATGTTCATAGTTTTTTGGTTGTGTGTGTTGTAAATGTTGTGTGTAACGGTTGTCTCTGTTGAGACAGGCTTCATCTAAATTAGGGAAAAATGGGCCCTTAAACCAAAACTTGAAAACATTTGTTGTTGTTTAGTCTTTAAGTCGTGTCTGATTCTCTGTGACCCCATGGACTGCAGCATGCCAGGCTTCCCTGTTCTCCACTGTCTCCCAGAGTTTACTCAAGCTCAGGTCCATTGAGTTGGTGAGGCCATCCAACCATCTCATCCTCTGTCACCTCCTTTCCTCTTGCAGTCAGTCTTACCCAGTATCAGGGTCTTTTCCAGTGAATCTACTCTTCACATCAGGTGGCCAATGTATTGGAGCTTCAGTTTTAGCATCACTCCTTCCAGAAAAAAGCATGGCAAAGCCTAAAAAAAAAAAAATTGGTTAAAATACTTTATACTTTATCAATTGCTTAAAACTAACATACACACCAACATGCTACCTTTGCAGATCTGGGTGCCTATTTATAGCACCCATCTAGAATAATGCAGAGAAGCAAGAAATAAGGAAATCAACCCTAGAACAGCCAAAGCAGAGATGACAAATCTGCAGCTTTTTGGTGGAACAGGCCTCTTAGTCCCTTATGTGCACGCACACTCAGTTGCTCAGTCATGCACAGCTCTTTGCGACCCCATGGACTACAGCCTGCCGAGCTCCTCTATCCATGGAATTTTCCTGGCAAGGATACTAGAATCTTCCTGACCCAGGGAGTCTCTTATATTATACAAAATTCAAATTAGCTCTTAAATCTTTACAAACCCGATCAGATTACAAATATTAAATTAGAACACAAGGAGCCGTGCTGTCAAGAAAGAAAGTATTAGCTTGACATCCTGATAGCAAGAGAAACACAGTAAGAACCGTATGAAAGAATAACACAGGCGAAGCCTCATAAGGCCCTAGATTCAGCAACTGCTTCTGCAATCAACCTTTAATACTGTCACTGTCTTACAGTACATTTAAATGCTATCAAATTTGAATCATATTCAGTCTACTACTATGCTTGAGAAGTCAGGGAAGATTTATTCTTTTTTTATTAACCATTTTTTAAATTGAAGTATAGTTCATTGACAATGTTTTGTTAGTTTCAGGAGTACAGCAAAGTGACTCAGTTGTGTGTGTGTATACACACACATATATAGATATATATTGTTTTCCATTATAGATGATTACAAGATATTGTATATAGTTCCCTGTGCTATACAGTAGGTCTTTGTTATCTATTTTATATATGTTTGTATATATATCAAGGGAAAATTATTCTGTATTTAATAATGTTATCAATCTAAAATTGATAGAATAAAAACAACAAACATACTTTGATGTTTAGTCACATTTCAGTATTATTAGGACAAGTTACCTGGTTTAAATTTATATATGTTACCCCAAATCCTTGGAAAGATCTTCCTTAATAAAAATCAGTTGCATTTGTTAAAAATTAAACATAACTTGATATTATAGTCAAGTCTAGATTCTAAGAAATCATATGGAAGCATACAGCCCAGCATAGTGTAAGATTACTTTTGACACCACCCTGTTAGTATTTAGTGAGATGTTGTTTGTTTCCTTCTCTTTCATCTTTGTGGTTCTTATTTCTATTGTTCTCATTTTCCTATTTGTTACTACTACATTCCTTCCCAGGCCTTTTCTCTGAGACCCATCAAGTTACTTAGTCCAGTCCGCAGACCTAGGACAGCTTTAGCAGCCAGGACTGCTGCTGCACTGGGGCGGAGTAACCCACCATGTGACCCAATAATAGAAAGCATCAACAACAGCATCTGGAAAGCAGGGAGGCCAAAGCTGGACGACAGTTCTGGGCACCACGATTAACCTAAAATAACACTTGCAATCTTCTTGCTGAGAATAAAAGCCTTGATTGCATAGCTGTATATCCTGAGTAGTTTAAATGTCTTAAATTGGAGAGCTCTTAAATGAGATTAAAATTTCTGACATGTGCTTATATATTATTGTGTTCTTTACAAATCAAATATAGGGACAGAGGACTCACACATTTTTCTTACAGCTTTTGACAGAAACTCCAATAACAATTTTTGTGTGAAAAATTCTGTGGATGTCTGGAAAAAGACAAAAGAACATGAAAACCTAGCTGTTAAGTTAGCTGTCAAATTCAGGTCAAAGTGTTTAAGCTTTCATCTGGTGAATATCCTGGAACTTCCAGTCATCCTCTTTTTGTCTAGACCAGTAGGATAACGTGACAGTAAAAAAAGACTGTCAGTAACACCAACGCATCTCCCAGAAGAAGTATTAAAAGGCATCTATCTGCCAGAAGAACTAAGCAGGGCACAGGCCAGCCAGTTCACAGCCAGCAAAGATTTTGGCAAGCAGATAGCGATTAGACATGTATAAAATAAAAATAGTACCTGTACTGTTTTCCTAATTAGCAACCTTGAAAGTTATGGAATTTCGATGTGATAATTACAGCATACTGAAGGAAAACAATCAATTATGGGGGCCCAAGAGAAGAGCAGAATAAGGGAAATATCCTTCCATCCTCTACTCCGGGTGGCCTTTCTTAGAGTGGCTAATGTATTTTCTGTCTCCTCCTATGGGTATTTAGCTAAACTTTTTGTCTTAGATAGGGTTTAATTTCTAAGGATCCAGTATGGTTTTCCTGTATATTCCCTGGGAATTAAATCTGAAACGAACCAGAAGCTTCTGGCATAGCTGAACCCGCCTGTTGCTCCTGTGCGATGCTGTTTCCTCCCAAGCTGTCTGCAGCTCAAAGAAGAGTTTTCTGCCAACCCCACGTCAGTGCAGGAAGCACAGGAGTCCATGGGAGGCTCATCACTGGCTCTCTTCAGGTGTGAAGCAGGCTCAAAGATGCTCAGCACTTGACAGAAACTCAGATTACAGAGATGGCTTGTCTTTGTAGGTCATGTGATATTTGTGAAGATTTGGGACAAAGGTCAGAAAGAATGAAGTGATGTGACTTGTGGAGACCTCAGGCCATCGCCATCTGAGTGTCCTAGGCATTCCACATTTAGTACTTCCCCAGATGAGTGTCTTCCTCTACCCTACTTCCAAATCAGATGTTGCGTTTCCATTATTCTGACTCTATCACCATCTTATCACGTGTTGAAATAACATACAATGTGAGAGTTTCGAGCTAAGTTTTATTTGGGGCAAAATGAGGACTGTAGCCTGAGAAACATCATTTCAGATGGCGTTGAAAAACTGCTCTGAGGAGGCGAGGGAGAAACTAGGATATAAAGGAATTTTGCAACAAAGGGCGGAAGTTGGGAACATCAACATGTTGTTGTTCAGTCACTAAGTCGTGTCCAAGTCTTTGCGACCCCGTGGAGTGCAGCACACTGGGCTTCCTTGTCCATCACTCTCTCCCAGAGTTTGCTCAGACTTGTGTCCATTGTGTCAACCATCTCATCCTCTGTTGCCCCTTTCTCCGCCTCCCCTCAGTCTTTCCCAGCTTCAGAGTCTTTTCCAATGAGTCAGCTCTTTGCTTCAGGTGACCAAAGTATCGGAGCTTCAGGTTCAGGATCAAAAGATTACTGTTAATTAATGAAAACCAGATATGTCAAGTTAAGGAGTTCAGTGCTCTTTTGTGTATGGAAAGATGCAAGAGTCTGGGCTCCCTGAAATCATTCTGTTGATCCTGGGGAGCTGTATGAGGCCAGTATCCTGTATTTTCACATCCTGGGTTCCTCGGGGCTTAGCTCTTCACATTGGAGAGGCACAATTGCTGATGACTGTAAAATCCTTGTTTACTGATATGGCAGGAAATATTCCATTTCTCACATGCATTCAAAATAGTAACTCAACTATACTCCAATACAAAATAAAAATTAAAACAAACAAACAAAACAAAACAAAATAATAACCTTGAAATTAATTGATTTAACTCCTTCCTCTCTCCCATACTTGTCTACACCCATACAAATTTTTTTCAAGACTTGGTTCCTTCACCAACACCCTGCCCCTAGTGCCTCTGCTCAACTTCAGACTTGCATAGTCTCTTGCCTGGTCTGATTTGGAAACCTCTCCTGTGTTCCTCTATAGTTATCTTTCCTGTTTATTTCCCCTTACCCTTTATGTTTTAGGTAACACATCTCTGCTGAGCATTTCTTGAACTTTCCAGGTTTGTTCAGTGTTACCTTCCAGGTCCCTGTGTATATCTGTGTAGCCCTTAATCTCTCTGTGATTCAAATCTTTGTTTAGGCCTCTGTTTCTCCAACTAGACTCTAAAGTCCTTGAGAAAGGAACTTTATCTTGTATATTTTAAAATTCCTGATCCACAGTGAATACACAGCATATTTCTTAAATAAAAATGAGAAATAGAAAGATGGGTCCTAATTTGTCATGAAACCCAAAATCAGTGGTATAAACTGATAAAGCAGAAATTAGAAAAGCCTTATTATATTGTACATGAACATTTATGCAAATGGGAGAATTGGTTCAAGGTTTTTCCAAATATTTCTCTCTTAAGTGTCTTAGAAATCACATGCAATTATAATTTGCACTGAGATTTTTGCTGCATTTTTGAGTAAATGCAGCAACTTGAAGCTTGATTCAAAATGCTCATTTTATCCTTAGTCATACCAAGTAATAAAGTGTGTTTTATCCTTTGTCATACCCTATAATCCAGTGCCTTCTTTACCTAGGTCTAACAGTGTTCTGTTCAAAAGCACATGAAAATTGCCGAACTGAATGCTTTCAGATGTTCATCTCAGAGTTTCATGACTCAAAATAAATTGAGCTCCAAGGACCAAATGACTGACGGCACAACTTTTAGTGACAATGAAATGAAATGATTCAGTTTAAAACAAACAAAAGTCAAGCCTGATGTATGAAACAGGTTAAGAGTTTATCCCATGATATATAGTTTATAGATGCTTACAACATGCAGCATCACATTTAAAATCAACTAAAATTTTATGAAAATGCACCTTTGATGTGTTCAGTGCAAGCATGTACACAAAGTTATTCATGTAATTATTGCAGCATACTTCAGGTTAAGGCACTGCTTGAAAGCAGGAACGAACAGCTTGTCTCTCTTTAGATCATGGCCTTTCAGTGGATGGAGTGATGAGAAGACAGTGAGGTGTCCCCAGCCTTATCCCACCCCTGTAGCCCCAGAGTAGAATCATGGGGGCCCTTTTCAAGCTACTCATTCACAGCCTGGCAGGGGTGGTGGTGTACAATCTCAGTGTGTAAAGAAAGCGTTCACTTGATGGGAGTGTGGTATTCTTGAGGAAGATTGAGGCAGAAAAAAAATGAGAGGACTACTGAAGAATGCAGTCAGCAGTTGGCAGGATTTCCTTCTCATATTTCCAGAAACACCAAAAATAAAACGCTTTTTTGTATTTTTGCATACTCAGATGAAGCATTCATAAAAATAATAGTTTTGGTGCAAGAGATTCTGTCTTTGCTGTTAATCAAGTAAATATTGATGACTGAGGGGAAGAAAAGGCACATGTCAATCACACACACATACACACACACACACGCACACACACGTATATGTATAACAAATATACAGAGCAAATAAAATGCTTGATGGTGGAGGCTGAATTGACTGTGCTTTCAGCTTAAATGGCAGCATCAGCATCAATCAAATAAGTTTTTTTAGCAAGAACTGAGAAATGCAAAAGTTGATGCTTGTGTTGGGCCATCCCATTGACCTGGTAAGAATGGCTGGGAAATGCGGGGTGCAGGGACCCCATGTATAACCGCCCTGGCGTGTTCAAATTCAAAGCAACTCTAACTGTGTATTAGGAGATTAAAGGGCAACCATAGGTCAAAATTTAAATTTTTTCAATAGATCATGACTCTTCTTTGACACTTGTCAACTTTACTGATTTACTGAATTCCTGGCAACAAAAGCTTTTGTTGACACATATGTGGAAAGAAGTGAGAATCTGCCTATGTATCTTACCAAATCAGTATTCTTGAATAAGCTACAAAGAAGAAGTCTAAAGGTTAAAGATGACACGTGTCTCAGAACTCAGTTAATATCAATCCTGCTTTTTAGGCTATTCTTGAGTTCTTTGGCTCTCCTTTTAATACATTTATGTTTTCCTAGACTGGAAACACTGTGGGGACCAGGGAATTGAGAAAACATGTAGTTCAGTATAGAAATCCCAGTCAGTAGACTACCAGGTTGACAAAGTTGCTCAACATTAAAAAAAAAAAAAGTGTATTATTATCCTCTTGAAGCAAATACAGTGAAAGCCTGTTACAATAAAGCAAGTAGATGATAGAGCCTCATATCCCCTGAAACCATTATGTTAAAGAACTCCTTACTGGGACTAAGCTGGTGGCCCAGCTGCTAAGACTCAGTTCTCCCAGTGCAGGGGGCTCAGGTTTGATCCCTGGTCAGGGGGCTAGGTCCCACATGCTACATGAGACCCTATTCAGCCAAATAAATGAATAAACATTAAAAAGAATTTCCTGTCAAAGGAAAATATATATAACACGTTATATACTCAGGGCAGAAGTTTTTTTTTTTTTTTAATGTAATAATACAGCATTGCCATGCTATGAAAAGTTTATAAAATAATTTATGTAGGTTCTTATGAAAATAGCATTGCTTTCTTTATTCAGTCCTTTAATATTGAACATAAAGGGAAGAAAGAGCAGTTGCTGATGGAAGTTAGGTTGTTGAGGCACTAGATTCTTCCTTGCAGTGACTTTGAAGAGAAGTCAATATTTTACATTCATAACATTTTTATTAATCAGATTTATAAAATAATGTAAGGTAATTAAGCACTCTCTGACAAGTTGACATTGTTCAGTGACAGGTATGTCATTTGCACACCAAGTAGCTAAGCTGACAGACTATTTTTTCACCCAGGAGTCATCCCTCCTCTGCCTCTACTTCAAGTTTCAAGAAGTCATCTGTTTCCCCATCCCTGGCTCTTTCTTATTTAGGGAGGTTAAGACCGACTTCATTTTCACTCATGATTTGTGAATTGCCATCATTTGTTTGAATCACTTTCAGCACAATCTTTTCTTTTTTGGTACAAAAATGTCAAATAGTTTATTTCCATTATTCTTTTATGTCTTTTGTTTTATATTGGAGTATAGTTGATTTACAGTGCTGTGTTAACTTCAGGTGTATAGTAAAGTAATTCAGTTATACATATACATGTATCCATTCTTTTTCAGATGTCTTCCCATGTAGAGTGCTATAGAGTATTGACTAGAGTTTCCTGTAATGCACAGTAGGTCCTTGTGGATTACCTATTTTACACAGAGTAGTGTTTATCTGTTAATCCCAGACTCCTGATTTATCCCGCCCACCATACTTCCTCAGTGGTAACCATGCATGTATTTTCATGTTTGTTATTGCATCCACCTCCCAGCTAAGGGGTGACCTTATTTCTGCTTAGTCAATAAGTTGTATCTGACTCTTTGCAGTCCCATGGACTGTGGCCCACCAGCTCCTCTATCCATGGGATTTTCCAGGTAAGAATACTGGAGTGGGTTGCCATGCTGTCCTCCAGAGGATCTTCCTGGCCCACATGTGTCTTCTGTCTGTCTCCTGCATTGGCAGGCAGGTTCTATACGACTAGCACCACCTGGGAAGCCCTTCTTAGGTCAAACATTGTGTCCTGTGTGTCTGTGTCTTGTCTCTGACATTAACATTCAACTGCATGATCTGAGAGAGAGAATAATGCTACTCCCCAATGCTACTCCAAAAACAAGACCAATTCCCCAAGCACCCCCACCTCTCTTTCAGAGCTGTGAATCTGTAAATCATGAATTCACTTCTATTAATTTTGGATCGTATTTCCATTGTGTTGACTCTAACAATGTCGAGAAGTAGACATTTAATGAATCCAATATCTATTATATGGAATTTTTTCTTATCTGGAAATTCATTAGTAGAAATTGTCCAAGTCTCCCAAGATCTCTGTCTTCAGCTGTATTGTGATCATAGTCTGAGAAGTCTGTCAGTTTGCTATGATTATGGGAGAGGCTACATGCCCTTCTTAATAATTACAGTTATCTTGTTTTCAACAGTTTTCAAAACTTTTGTGTGGGTTCTAAGATAAAAGAACTATTGAATTCCGGGCAGACCTCTTTTATTTTGTGAGTCAGACTATCCTTTCATTTTATTCCTAGTTCTCCCCTAGTGGGGGGCTTCCCTCGTAGCTCAGTCGGTAAACAATCAGCCTGCAGTGCAGAAGACCCAAGTTTGATCCTTGGGCTAGGAAGAGTTTCTTGGAGAAGGAAATGGCAACCCACTCCAGTATTCTTGCTTGGAGAATCCCTTGGATAGAGGCACCTGGCAGGCTACGCCTGGCAGGCTACAGTCCATGGGGTTGCAAGAGTCAGAAACGACTTAGCGACTAAATCACCACTACTAGTGAAGTCCAAAATTTTACTCACTTACTCAGGCAAAAATGTCTCACTAAGACAGAATTTTTTAAGGAGTGCTGCATACTGTCTTTACTTTTTCTATGCTCAGGAATCTTGAGGGACTCTTCAACTTCAGCCTCTCGGATAGAACAATATGATTAAAGGTGAATATTATATTATTTGATTTCATAAACATTTAAAACAAATACATTTGATAATCAAAAAAATGGAATTAGTCTCACTTACAGTAATGTAGCAGAAGAATAAGAGGAAGATAGATGACAATAGATCGTGTGCACCTGTGGCTGATTCGTGTCGATGTATGGCAAAACCAATACAGTACTGTAGAATAGAATAAAGTATTAAATTAAAAAAAAACCTGAAACAAATTTGGTGATTATAATTGTAGTTTTTCCCTATGTATATGTTTCTGTATATTTCAGCTAGTGGGTTTACATCCTACATAATGCTTGGAGCTTGGCTTATTTTGCCACTGTTTTCCATGATATAACTGTACCATAACTGTAATGCCATATTATTTATTGGGCACGTAGACTGCTTACAGATGGAAGTGAAGGGTTGAATGTGTACCTGTACATCTCTACATTTGAGTACCATCTCCATCAGGATGAGTCCAGGGAATTGGTCTGGTGGATGTGGTTTGGTACCTGTTCACTGTAAAGAACATTACCACGTTGTCACTTCGGAAAATGGTCTCAATTTATACGACCGTTGAGATTTTTTTCTCACCACCTGCCAACAGGGAGTGCTGTCAGTCACTTCAATTTTTTTGAGAGGCTGATAGGTAAAACATGATAGCTTGATTTGCATTACTGTCTGTTACTGAGTTTTTGTACTGCATCTCTTATGCTTTATTGACCATGTGTATTTGCTTTCATTATTTTTCTTTTGGAGTATTAGTTTATATTATTTTATTTCCCAACTCCACTAATGTAATGACATAGTTCTTTCTTAAATGTTTGAAAAACACCTTTAATAAATTCTTGACTATATATTTTAACTCATTCTTTATTTTTTCTGTTCCTTTCCAGTGGTCTATTTTTAATATGCCATAGCATACTATTCGGAGAAGGCAATGGCACCCCACTCCAGTACTCTTGCCTGGGAAATCCCATGGGTGGAGGAGCCTGGTAGGCTGCATCCATGGGGTCGCAAAGAGTCGGACACGACTGAACGACTTCACTTTCAGTTTTCACTTTCATGCATTGGAGAAGGAAATGGCAACCCACTCCAGTGTTCTTGCCTGGAGAATCCCAGGGATGGGGGAGTCTGATGGGCTGCCGTCTATGGGGTCACACAGAGTCGGACACGACTGAAGTGACTTGGCAGCAACATACTATTTACTCTATCATATTACACTTTCAGTTATTCTTTCCTTTGACTATTTCTCTGTAGTCACATTTCATTTCTAGGTGAATAGTAGAATCATTGCTCTACGTGCTTACAGATGATGTGTGTATAGAGTAAGTTCTAATGTCACTTCCTAGCTCCTCCTCACTAAGGAATTAGTGTCAACCCTTAACTGGTGTGACTGGATAGGAGTTTCTGTTAGGCTGAAACTGTCCTGGGTACCCTAGATGGTAACTGTCTTACTCCATTTAGCCAAGATATTTGCTTTTTTAATGTTAATTAAACAAACCTTATTGCTAAAAAATGCTAGCCATCATCAATCAGAGCTTTTAGCAAGTTGTCATCTTTTTGAAATAGTAACATCAAGGATCACCAATCACAGATCAGAATGACAAATATAATAATAATTAAAATATCTGAAGCATTGCGAGAATTGCCAAAAAGTGACACGGGGCCAGAAAGTGAGAAATGCTGCTGGAAATATGATGCTAGTAGACTTTGTTAAATAGCATGACCAACTCAATGAACATGAATTTCAGCAAACTCTGGAAAATAGGGGACAGAGGAGTCTGGCGTGCTATAGTTCATGTGTGTGATAGTTGCTTAGTCGTGTCTGACCCATTGCGACCCCTGAACTATAGCCCACCAGGCTCTAGTCCACGGGATTCTCCAGGCAAGAATACTGGAGTGGGTAGCCATTTCCTTCTCTGGGGTATCTTCCTGACCCAGGGATTGAACCTGGGTCTCCTGCATTACAGGCAGATTTTTTAGCATCTGAGCCACCAGGCAAAATATCAGACATGACTTAGAAACTGAATAACAACAGCAACAAAAAGACCTGCTCAATGCAGAGTTGCCACAAAGCTTCCATTTGTAAAAACCACAATATCTGTGAAGTACAATAAAGCAAAATGCAATAAAATGAAGTGCACTTTTACATAACCCCTAGCCTCAGAAATCCTTGCAAAATCCCAGGTGAACTATGATGTCACCAAGTTGGAGACATTTCCTTTCTATTTTAAGTCTCTTACGTGAAGTGAATGAAAGCCGCTCAGTCATGTCCAACTCTTTGCGACTGTATAGTTCATGGAATTTTCTAGGCCAGAATACTGGAGTGGGTAGCCTTTCCCTTCTCCAGGGGATCTTCCCAACCCAGGGATCAGACCCAGGTCTCCTACATTGCAGGCAGATTCTTTACCAGCTAAGCCACAAGGGAAGCCCCAAAGGGAAGTCTCCTATGACTAATCACAAGTAAAGTCTTTGTTTGCATATTGTTTAACATCCAACTTTAACAGGTCAATGGTCTTAAAAAATCATAAATGAAAGGCTATTTCTGTCTTCAAAATGTCTACAAAATATCTGGTTTCCTCCGATATTTAAGTGTTAAGAAGCGATGGTCTGTACATATGTTGATATGCAGACCATTATCAGTGAGTTCCCCTGAGCAAACAAAACTTGTCCCAAAACAATGAATAGCATCATCTTCCAAAAGTCCTAAGGTATTTATTTTGTTGAATGAATTTACAGAAGTTATCATTTCTACCTAGAAGTACTATTGTCCAAAGATTAATTATTGTTCTAACCTAGATGATTGCCTCCCCAATCCTTTCTAAGATAAACACTCTCCCACTATACCCTGCCCCCTCCTCCAGCCTCTATTTAATACCTCACAGGGTCTGGCAAAGCATGAGAGCTCAGTGCACTTTAGTTAAAAAATAAACAAATGGATAATGAATGCCTCTGCCCATTCTAGTTTGTTCCATGGATGGGCCAAATAGATTCTGGCTGTTAAGACATTAGGCCTAAGTTCAGAAGGCTGAGTCTGTAGATACCTCTAGTGCTAAAGTTATGGGGCCAGCAAAGAGTGGGGACCAGAGTGGAACTCTAGCCTAGGAGCCTCACGCAAGCCAGCGTTGGTAGAGTGGTTGTGGGGTCAAAGACTCACTTTTAGAGAAGCCAAGCAGTAAAAAGGAGCAAAAAATATTATTCAAGGGAACAAAGAGGGAAAAGGAGACACAGAGAAATGAGAGGTCCCACACGTGTGAGATGTATCTTTCTCTGACTTTATTTACCTTGTATGACAATCTCTCAGTCTATCCATGTTGCTGCAAATGGCATTATTTCATCTTTTTATGGCTGTGTAGTATTCCAATTCTGTATTTTTGTGTGTGCCCCATCTTCTTTATGCATTCATCTGTCCCTGGACATTTAGGTTGCTTCCGTGTCATTGTAACTAGTGCTGCAGTTAATGTTGGGGTACATGTATCTTTTCAAATTATGGTTTCCTCTGTATATAAGCCCAAAAGTCAGATTGCAGGATACAAATGAATTTATATACAGATCAGAAATAGACCCACAGACATAGAATACAAGTTTGTGGTTACCAAGGAGCAGGGATAAATTAAGAGTTTGCGGTTAGCATATACACACAACTCTGTGAAACAGATAAAACAGGAACCTACTGTATACCACAGGAAACTATATTCAACATCTTGTAATAATCTATAATGGAAAAGAATCTGAAAAAGATATACATCTGAATCGTGCTGAACTCCTGAAACTAACAAAAACACTGTAAATCAGCTGTGCTTCCGTTTAAAAAGAGAAAGTGATAGGGAGAGGGTGGTGGGTGGGGGAAGGGAGGTTAGTAACCTGTAAGGGAAAGGAAGGACATTCTGGAGAGGCCTGGAAAAGACCCCCTCAGAGGCCGCAGCTGCGTGGGAGGCAGCGGGGTAGAGCTGGGGAGTGGCTGCCGCCGCTGCCCTGGTCTCAGTGCTTCCTGCGAGTTGAGTTCTATGCTTCCTCCCGAAGAGAGAGGGAGAGGTGGAGAAAAGGACAGAAAACGTGGAAGCCTGGGGGACAAGTTGAAATGCCTGTGGGCTCCAGCAGTGTCTCTCACAGCTGCCTCCACAATGACCTGGGGTCCTTGCCTCAGAAAAGAGTTTCCTCTCTTGTCCCAAGATGAAGCTCTCCCTGCGTGACTTTGTGCTGAAAGAACTAGATTAAAATTCTAGCCTCTTGTTTGATCTGACCTTTCTGTTTTATCTCTATGGAGAACCAAAATTCCATTTAAATGGGATTTTCAAAAGACCACGAAGTACAGAATGTCTGTTTGTATTTAGAAATAAGCTGAGTCATTTATTCGATTAAGAGCAGATAAAAGGAGCAGTACCTGTGACAACGAGCCTGTATTGGTAAAGCATGGGCTCAGTGAAGCTGGTGACTGTTACAGACTCAGGTTCATTGCTTGCCCCTGAAAAATCAATGAGAGAGACAGAGAGAGAGAGATTGATAGAAAGAAGTTGCCTTTAATCGGAATGCTGGGGAGAAGGCAGACTCATGTCCCCCAGAAACCGACTGTAAAGATTCTGCTTGCCCATGAAAGTTCTTAAAGGGAAAAACGGGGGATAATCTCGGTGAATCAGTGGGGTAAGAAATCAGAGTCCTTGCCATCCCTCCCGGTGGGCAGGCTTGTCACTTTCTTGTGATCTTTCTTTTGTTGCTGTCTTGTTTACATAGTTTATTTCTTGAGATTACTGAAGGGGAAGCTGGAGAAGCGATCTGGTCATCTTGTAATTACTTATTCTTCATTTCTACTTCTTTCGTCTATGGAACAGATTAGGCAATATTCGTGTGATTAATATTTGAAAAAGATGCTTAAGACTGAGATAAGTAGAGGACTGGGGTTCCTGGTGTGAGGTTAGTGACAAGACAAAAGGGGGTGCCTGCAGAGAACTCTTTTGGCAAAGAGCTCTTTCCTGCCAGAAGCTGCTTTCACAGACTTATCTATTTTATCTGATTTTGTCATCTAAATTTTAATAAGAAAAAAACCTTTCTAAACTTAGAACTCAGCCTAGTAGAATTTAGAGTCAGAAGCAAAACAATTATTGGTTATTCTTACAGTTAATAGGTGATTTTAAATCTATAATGGTTTGATATGATGTTGCTAAGAATTATCTGTAAGATTTCATAAAATATTATTAATAAATGACAATATACTGAAATATCCATTTACAGGTATGGCAAGTTTATGAAATCTCTTTCATTCAATGTGTATGTAAGAGCCTTTTTGATTAGACATTCTTTTCTGGTTATATTAAAATTTGTCCTGTTTTATGAAGTACCCATTTCCATTTTATTCTATTATTGTAATGTGTTTAGAGTAAATAGGGCTATCAACTATAAAGCTCATTACAGTTATGTGGAGAAAGTCCACTTTTAGTATGAGCTATGCATTCCATTTCAGTCAGTGCCTTTTCTTGAGTGATGGTTAAGAGGAAAAAACAAGTGTTAGACATACTTTTCAGCCTTTTTTTTTTTTTTTGTCATTTCTTCAGTGGCATAACGCCATTGTCTAGATTAGTCTTATTATATTTTAAACAAGATTATTATTATTCCCATCATTTTTTATTTAATCTAATGCTAATTAAGAATGTATTATTTTTCTTAGACATATAATTTTATTTGCTGATTTCAATCCTTTGGACTTGTTACCATGGAAAACAACCAAACGACTCCAAAGCATTATTCAGTGTTGCTGAAATATATAAGCAGAAGATGCCAGTGTGGCTAACATTTCTGGATGACGTCATAACCCTGTGATATTCTCTTTACTCCCAGTTGATCTTGACTTTCAACTTCTGTGCCTAATGTCTCATTTGCCTATAGCATGAGGAGCTGACAGCATGAGAGAGAGGAAGTAAGGGAGAATTCTTGGTGATATTTTCATAGGAAATCTTTTGTGAAATGTGAAGTTTCTTTTTTAACAAGTATCAAATCTCAGAGCTTGAAAGCACTTCAAGAGGGCAGAGTTGACCTAATTCAAGCCTTTACTCAAAAATGGTTTTGTAAAATTTCTATGAAAGATTCCAGTTAAATACTGGACCAGACTTCCGAGAATGTGTTCAGTTTTGAAGAAATCTCGGAAAAGACATGCTTCCCTGGGGCTCAGGTGGTTAAAAAATCTGCCTGCAATGTGGAAGACCTGCGTTCAATCCTGGATTGGGAAGATCCCCTGGAGGAGGGCATGGCAACCCACTCCAGTATTCTTGCCTGGAGAATCTCATGGACAGAGGAGTCTGGCAGGCTACAGTCCACGGGGTCACTAAGAGTCAGACATGACTGAGCGACTAAGCACACACACAGAAAAGAGACATAATGCCCTAAGTGCTATGATGACTTATTTAGCTTGAGTGGCCATATGGTTTTAATTAAAAGAATAACATTGAGCTGATATGACATAGAACCTGTCATGAAAGAAAATCCATTTGAGGGATTAAAAAAAATACCATTACTTATTTAAGGCTCTCTACCAAAATTTGGAGGAAGAAAAATTAAATGGACTTAACATTTGTGAAATACAACTGTTGCTACCTCATTTATTGACCAAATGGAGCTCTCTGCCTTCTTGGCATTTCTTGAGTGGGGTGGGGAAAGAAGCTAGCAAATCCTGGCAAGGATGCTGGTAAAGATATCCTATTAATAGGAATTGTAACTATTGATTCATTCAGCTTCAAATTCCGCATCTTCTCATCCCACTTTATTTTGTTTCTCCATTTCTTTATTAGAAACTAAGCATTTTTTTTTTCCATGAGCTATTCTACGTACACCTTTGCAGTACAGTTCCTTACCTGGCACAACTCTTCTGTTTTCAGAAACATCCTGAAAGTACAGTTCTGCCAAGATGAAGTAGAACTTCTTTAAACACTTTGAAACCTATCTCATTTAAATATTCTATATATTTTTAGAAAGGATGAACATATGATATATTCTGATTACTTGATTTTTAAGTTCATTAGTGAGATGGATTTTTCAAATAACCACTTGTCAGCTATATAAAGACAAAAAATGAGCCATAATTTTCATATCTCATATAATTTATGATACATATTTATGAGATATATCTCATGTATTGGAAAGCATCCAGAGTGAGCTTATATACATTTTCTTTCCAGTTTTACTGAGATAGAATTGATGTACAGTATCATGTAAGTTTAAGGTATATAGCATAATGTACTTACATCATGAAATGATGATCACAGTAAATTTAGTAAACTTCCATCATCTCATATAGACACTAATGTCGCTTGAGAGGAGTAGTCTTAGGATTTACTCTCAATACTTTTCATACATAATATATCGCAGCCTTAGTTATATTTATCATGTTGTATCTTATATCCCTTATATTTATAACTAAAAGTTTGTATCTTTTGACAACCTTATCTAGTTTCTCCTCCCTTCTTCTCAGCCCACCTCCTGCCTCTAGTAACCACAAATCTGGTTTCTTTATCTATGAATTTGTTTTTGAGGCATAATTGGCCTAATCCTCTATGTTAGTTGCTGATACATAGTGTGAAAGTCAAAGTCGCTCAGTCATGTCCGACTCTTTGAGACCCCATGGGCTATACAGTCCAAGGAATTCTCCAGGCCAGAATACTGGAGCGAGTAGCCTATCCCTTCTCTAGCAGATCTTCCTGACCCAGGAATTGAACTGGAGTCTCCTGCATTGCAGGCGGATTCTTTACCAATTGAGCTATCAGGGAGTCCATGATTTAATATTTCTATATGTTCAAAATAATCACCATGGTAAATCTAGTCACCATCCGTCACCATTCAAAGATGTTATATAGTTATTGGTTATTTTCCCCATACTGTACATTTCATATCTGTGACTCATTCATTTTATAATTTAAACTTGATACTTCTCAGTCTCCCTCGTCTGTTTCTTTTGCCCTCAACCTGCTCCTCTCTGGAAACCACCTGTTTGTTCTCTGTATCTGTGACTCTGTTTCTATTTGGTTACGTTCATTTGTTTTCTTGGAGTCCACATGTAAGTGATGGCATAGAGTATTTGTCTTTATCTGTCTGATTTATTTCACTTAGCATAATACCCTTGTGCCACTTGGTTATCACAAGTGGCATTATTGCATTCTTTCTTAGGGCCGAGTTAATATTCCACTGTCATTTGTACACCACACCCTCTTTATCCATTCATCCCCTGACAAGCATTTAGGTTGTTTCCATGTCTTGGCTATGATAAACAATGTTGCAAGGAACATAGGGATACATATGTCCTTTTGAGTTATTCTTTTTGTAGTCTTTGGATGAATTGATAGGTCATGTGGTAGCTCTATTTTTAATTTTTTGGGAAACTGCCACACTATTTTCCATAGTGGTTTCATTAATTTATATTCCCACCAGCTCTTCACAAGGTTTCCTTTTTCTTTGCATCCTCACCAACACTTGTTAACTTGTCTTTTTGATGATAGCCATTCTAATAGCTGTCTGCTGGGTTTTGTACATGTTTGGAATAGAATCTTCAGTACCACTATGGTACTGAAGATTCTGTACCATAGTGGCTCAGACATAGCTATAGATAGAGTGTAGAGACAAAGTAGAATTTGATATTAGCTTAACCCAATGATAATATTGTGGAGATTGTCAGAACTTTTAGTCAAGATTCAAAAAATGGGGTACAATGTATTTCAAGATAGGACTCTGCATCAAAGTGTTCTATGCTTTTCACTGTCGATGCATTAACCACACATCTGGGAACAAACTGAACTCTACCAAGGGATGGTCACCATGTTTTGGGACCTCCTTAGTTATACTCATTTTCCCCTGACTCAAGCAGTGGGTTGAGGGCATTTGGCCTGGTGGTAAAGTACTGAACTAGAAGAAAACTCAGTTCTAGCTGTAGCTTTTTCACTTATGGTGTGATCTTAAATAAATACCTTAATGTCCATGTTCTTCAGCTTTTGTTGCTGGTGCTGGTGTGAAAATACTATTTATGCAGCCCAACTAATTTTGGGGGAAAGATGATTCGATGATTCTTACTAACACCCTCCATGTTACAAATGTTATTCTGTTCAGTTCAGTTGCTCAGTCATGTCCGTCTCTTTGCGACCCCATGGACTGAAGGACACCAGGCCTCCCTGTCCATCACCAACTCCCGGAGTTTACTCAAACCCATTGAGTCGGTGATGCCATCCAACCATCTCATCCTCTGTCACCCCCTTTTCACGCCTTCAGTCTTTTCCAGAATCAGGGTCTTTTCCAGTGAGTCAGTTCTTCACATCAGGTGGCCAAAGTATTGGAGTTTCAGCTTCAGCATTAGTCCTTCCAATGAATATTCAGGACAGAGTTTCTTTAGGATGGACTGGTTGGATCTCCTTGGAGTCCAAGGGTCTCTCAAGAGTCTTCTCCAACACTACAGTTCAAAAGCATCAATTCTTTGGTGCTCAGCTTTCTTTATAGTACAAATTTCATATCCATACATGACTAGTGGAAAAAACATAGATTTGACTAGACAGACCTTAGTTGGCAAAGTAATGTCTCTGCTTTTTAATATCTAAGTTAGCCATCACTTTTCTTCCAAGGAGCAAGTGTCTTTTAATTTCATGGCTGTAGTCACCATCAACAGTGATTTTGGAGTGCCTCCCCCAACCCCCTGCAAAAAAAAGCCTGTCACTGCTTCCACTGTTTTTCCATCTATTTGCCATGAAGTGATGGGACCAGATGCCATGAACTTAGCTTTACGAATGTTGAGGTTTCAGCCAGCTTTTTCACTCTCCTCTTTCTCTTTCATCAAGAGGCTCTTTAGTTATTCTTTGCTTTTTTCTGTCTTTATTACCTGTGTCATTTAGGATAAGTTGTGGGACATACTTCATTTGAACAGCAGGCAGATGGCTTTTAGGTGCCTTCTAGCTATTTAATGTAGGTGTACATACATAAAATAATTCCCAGAAAGAGAAGACCGATAACACAGTTGTACCATCAGTTCACATGCTCCATCACAGACTCTAAACTGTAAATGAAAAGTGTCAAGAGAGATTTCTGAGAAAGTAGTTTCTTTAGAAACAGTGGAAAGAGTGGCATACTTTATTTTCTTGGGCTCTAAAATAATTATGGATGGTGACTGCAGTCATGACATCAAAAGACACTTGCCCCTTGAAAGAAAAGCTATGACAAACCTAGACAGCATATTTAAAAGTAGAAACATTATGTTGCCTACAAAGGTCCATATAGTCAAAGGTATGGTTTTTCCAGTAGTCATGTACAGATGTGAGAACTGGACAATAAAAAAGGCTGAGCACTGAAGAACGAAGAACTGATGCCTTCAAACTGTGGTGTTGGAGAAGACTCTTGAGAGTCCTTTGGATGGCAAGGAGGTCTAACCAGTCAGTTCTAAAGCAATTCAACTCTGAATATTTATTGGAAGACTGATGCTGAAGCTGAAGCTTTAATATCTTGGCCACCTGATGCAAAAAGCCAACTCATTGGAAGGGGACGACAGAGGGTGAGATGGTTGGATGGCATCACTGACTCAATGGACATGAGTCTGAGCAAACCCTGGGAAACAGTGAAGACAGGGAAGCTGGCATGCTGAAGTCTATGGAGTCGCAAAGAGTTGGACGTGACTGAACAACTGAATAACAGCAACACTTTCTTTAGAAAATCATAGAAATGTTAGGAATTCAAAATAAGAAGTATAAATATTCAGTTAAAAACACTGGCTTATTTACTATTTGAAAATAACCATACTTGATGCTTCAGAGAAATAGCTTGAATAATTTAATAAATTTTATTGAGTTGTATTGTTAAGCTGATGGGGATACAAAATGACAGAGGTATATTTTCTCCACTCTCCCCTAGCTTATTACTCCCTTGAAAGTAGTAAGTGAGCAACAAGGCTGATGAAATAAATGCTGTGCTAAATGTATTAAAAATCATAGATGGAGCATACATGAGGATGTTATTGATGCAGGCTCAGGGAATCAGCAGCAGCTTTGTGAAAGAGGCCTGCAGGTAAACTCGGCCTTGAGAGGGTAGTTGGATTTTGATAAAGAGAAGGTGGAGATTTTAGGCAGAAGGAATCACAGGAGGCATAGAAGATGCAGTGAGGCCTGAAATGAAGACAGACTCCGCATGCCACTGTAAAGAGTTTACATTTGACTTTATAAATCACTTATTCTTAAATAGTCTGACTTATGGGTGGAAATCTGTAGAATTTGGAGGCCAGAAGCTTTCTCCTGACAACCAGCAGCCTGTAACAGTTTCCATGTAGCTGTGTCATAGATGGTTGACAATCCACAGACCCAAAGCCAACCTTCTCCCTTTCCAACCTCCCATCTGCCTGTGTCTGTCACTGACGACATCAGCCACTCAGTCATTCAATCAAGAAGTCTGCAAGTTGTCCAGAAGTATTTTCTCCTTGTGTACCTCACTATCCAGTTGACGGGAGGTGCCAGCAGGACAGGGAACCCCAGAAGGAAAGAGGTTTATTTTCTGTTTCTCTCCTTTTCTCTTTCCCCCATAAGTGACAGACTTGGGTCTCTATAGTCAGTTTATTTAACTGTGCCCACACTTCTATAAACGGTCTTTTCTTTAGTTTCTCAACATTGAAAATTCCTAGGGAAATGTTTTCTTGACAGACATTGATATGATCCCTGTTGCCAATCAGATTCTGAACCTTTACAGCAGACTTCTAGGTGTCCTTCAATGTTCAGACTATATTCTTCACACTGCTTTTTGGAAAACTAGCTTTTCTAAAAACATGATATTATGACAGTTCATATAGTAGGAGAACATTCCTTAATGACAAACATATAACATACACATTATGTAAATAACATCTCAGTTTCTAAAAGTATGCATACAACAGGATAAAAGAAAAAATACCATTGTCCCTGGCATAATTGTGAAATTATTGCAAGTTCCCTTTTTTTTAGTCTGTTTTTAAAAAATAATCATTCTTCCCCTGGAAGCTGAAAGAGACAGATCATCTCTCTTTTTCTCTCATTCTTTCTCTCACCCTGTGTGTGTGTATAATTATGAAGCATACTTTATCAGTTTTTTCATGACATGAGAATATTGCTGTCTACTTGTTTGTTTACTTTCCGATCCAGACCCTAGAATTGAAAGAAATTCTCCTAAATTTTACTTAGGAAGTTTGAGTTCAGTGTGAAAAAAAGGCAATCTAATATTAAATCTAAAAAGCCACGAGATTATCTTTTACCTGAATAATTAGCCTCTCTGAGAAAGTGGGGCTAGGGATCTTTCCTGATTCTCATGAAACTTTCATTTCTTTAATTTTAATTTGAAACCAAATATGTCATTGACAGTGTTCTTTCCTATCAGATAGTTAAATTCACTGCACACCCTTTTCTACCCTCCTCCCAGAGGACAGATTCCTCTGGTTCTCTTATCAGTCAGGAGGCTTTCTGTTGCCTTTGATCAGCTCAATAATAAAAGCTGAAGGTTAGATTTCTTATTGAACTGCTTTGCATTTTAATGATTTGGATATTTTTTGTTCCCCTATGATTATCTGAACCTTTTAATGCTTACCCAGTGTACTTTTCTTTTGCCATTTGATCTGTTTTCAGAAATAAAGTCTCAAGAAACCTAAATTCACAGGCATATTTAATTCTTTTTCAAAAATATTTCACTGGCCCAGATAGAAACTCCACATTCAATTTTGTTAGAATGGAAGTACTTTTAAAATGTTATTTGTGTCCTAAAAGATGAAATTATTTGACCTTTGGAAATATTTGAAGTTTTTTAAATGGCTTTCAAATGTCATTTGACAAATTTGGTATAGTGACCAAATTTAATGTAGTCAAGAGAATTTTTGTAGATTTTTTCCTGGTCTCATTCTATTCCTGTTGTTTAATCATTAGCTCCCATTTTGCCAATATTTACAGCTTTAAGAGCTGCTTGAGAATATATTTATATAAAATATTTTATTTTTCAAGTAACATATTTATGTAGAATATTAATCAAAGGTCATATGTAAAGACATGGATCTTCTTTAATTTGATGGATAAAACAATTTGGTTTAAC
>SJYC01109388.1:0-29991 GCA_006408675.1 Madoqua kirkii
AATGTCGCTATCTCAGCTTTTGATAAAGGCAGTTTTATTTTAATAAAACCTCAATGTTCAGATGTAGTTTAGCTAATAAACAAATTTTCAACCTAGAATTAGGGCAAGATCCTTTTTATGAACCTACTGAAGGAAAATAAATTATAGTTTAGAATTTTTTTAGCAGGAAAAGTAGAGATTTTCACAATGAGATTCTAATCATATTAGTGAAGACTTGGAAATGCTAATAAAATAGGAAACCTGTGTCTTGTTTCTGTAACCCAACTGATAACCATTCACTGCTTTGCATCTGAATATCATTTATTTATATAGAATGAGTATCATTAAGTGTTCAAAATACTTAAGAAACTTGGAGTGTATGGAGACAAATTATTCAGGAAATATTCTAAGTAATGTGGCTAATTGTTTTCAATCAAGGTTGATGACACTCTGAAAATTAGTTATTCCCCTGTCTCTTAGCTTTTAGAACGACTGTTCACTACCACCAAAGGTATGCTGTCTTTCAATTTTCAGGCATCAAAGTGAAAAATAATACATAGTTCTCAGAAGCAAGTGGTAAAAAAAAAAAAAAAAAAAAAATTCTCCAAAAGAGAAGAGAGAGCAATAGAGTTAAATAAACAGGGGATTAAGTTCAAATAACTTGACTACAGGGTAAAGACACAGGATGACTTACACTGAACACAAAAGTGCCCCTGCAATAGTTCATGACTTTCATGTAAAACTCCTTAATATTCAAATTTCTTATACAAATAGAAATTATTGGATAAATAGGACCTGTGGTATTTTTGCCATGCTATGTGATTGATTTCTTTTTTATGTCCAGCTAATTAATTGTAGACATTCATGAGACACAATTATTGCTCAAGTAAAGAATGCAGTCTAGGGAGGAGCTTGCGGGTCAGTGATCCCAGGTGGCTTGGACGGGGCACATAGACGCTCACAGACCCTCGCTGAGCATCTTTTCTCCTGACCTGAGCATGGGCTCCAATAGCTGTGCCACATGGCCTTAGTTGTTCCAAGGCATGTGGAATCTTCCTGGCCCAGGGATCAAACCTGTGTCCCCTGCATTGGCAGGTGGATTCCTTTTTTTTTTAATTTTTTATTGAAGGATAATTGCTTTACAGAATTTTTTTTTTCTGTCAAACCTCAACACTAATCAGCCATAGGTATACATATGAAAATGAAAGTGAAGTTGCTCAGTCGTGTCCGACTCATCCGAGCCACCAGGGGAGTCCTGGTGTATACATATGCCCTCTCCCTTTTGAGCCTTCCTCCCATCTCCCTCCCAATCCCAACCCTCTAAGTTGATGCAGAGCCCTTGTTTGAGTTTGCTGAGCCAAAGACCAAATTCCCACTGGCTATTTTACATATGATAATGTAAGTTCCTATGTTACTCTTTCCATAAACAGTGGACTGTTATTCAGCCAAAAAAAGGAATGCATTTGAGTCGGTTCTGATGAGGTGGATGAACCTAGAACCTATTACACAGAATGAAGTGAGTCAGAAAGAGAAAGATAAACATCGTATTCTAACACATATATATGGGATCTGGAAGAATGGACTGAAGAACAGATTTACGGGACAACAGTGGAGAAGCAGACATAGAGAATGGACTTAAGAACATGGTGAGAGGGGGGCAGGTGGATTCCTAACCAGTGGATCACCAGAGAAGTCCCTAAACTTCACATTGACCACAAGGCTCCACCCACCTGTCAACTCTCTGAGGAGGTTGGCATCCGTCTGCGACTGTGCCCCTTTGGATGCTCACTCCCACAAAAGTAAAAGTGTCACTTCCAAAGAGCAAGATGGCGGAGGAGCAGGTGGACATGGAGTACATCCCTCCCCACAGATATATCAGGAATACATCAGGAATATATCTGCACACAGTGTGTGCAGAACATCAGCTGAGAGTGGACAGGAATGCCTGACCAGTGGCAAAGAATATATACTGCCATGCAAAACTTGAGATCAAGCGCTGAGCCTTTGGAGAGGGAGCACTGACTCCAAGACCCTAGGCTACCAGAGAACTAACCCTAGAGAGTATCAGATAGTGAGAACTCACACAGAGGAAGCCACTGGAATACAAGACTTGGCATCTCCCAACCACCAATGCATTCCTTTTTTTGGCTCCCATCCTGTGTAGACACCTCATATAAACAACAAAACAAAGCTACAAACCCAATCATCTGCAGACAGCATTACCACCTCACTCAGCCTCGCCCATCAGAGGAAAAACAAACAAAAACTCTGCACAAGTCTCACTCTAAATGAAGCTCATACAAACCACTGTACCAACCTCCTCCTCCTCCTCCTCCTTCTTAAAGTCGCTCAGTCGTGTCCGACTCTTTGCGACCCTGTGGACTGTAGCCTACCAGGCTCCTCCGTCCACGGGATTCTCCAGGCAAGAATACTGGAGTGGATTGCCATTTCCTTCTCCAGGGGATCTTCCCGACCCAGGGACCGAACGCAGCTCTCCTGCACTGGAGGCAGACACTTTAACCTCTGAGCCACCAGGGAAGCTGAAACCAAAAGAAAGAAAGAATTCAACCTTGAAGCAGAGAAAATATGACCTCAAACACAGTAAGTTAAAAAAAAAAATGAAAAGGCAGAGAAATACTACACAAATGAAGGAACAAACTAGAAACACAGAAGTCCAAATCAATGAAGAGGAAATAGGCAAACTATCTGAAAAAGAATTCAGAAGGATAATAGTAAAGATGACCAAAAATCTTAAAAACAAAATGGAGGAAATGCAAGAATCAATTAGCAAAGACCTAGAAATATTAAAAAATAAACATACAGAGACAACACAACTAATGAAATTAAAAATATTCTAGAAGGAATCAGTAGCAGAATATCTGAAGCAGAAAAATGAAACAGTGAACTGGAAGATAAAATGGTGGAAATAAAGTAAAAAGAATGAAAAGAACTGAGGATAGTCCTAGAGACAATATCAAACACACCAACATTCAAGCTATAGGGGTCCCAGAAGATGAAGAGAAAAAGAAAGGGTATGAGAAAATTTTTGAAGAGATTATAGTTGAAAATTTCCCCAACCTGGAAAAGGAGATAGGCAATCAATTCCAAGAGGCACAAAGAGTCCCATACAGGATAAACCCAAGAAGACAAGACTAATTATGTCTTGTATGGTTAGTATGACAAGACTCATACTAGTAAAACTAACAAAAACTAAACACAAAGGAAGAATATTAAAGCATCAATTCTTTGACCCTCAGCTTTCTTTATGGTCCAACTTTCACATGACTCTTATATGACTATTGGAAAACCAGAGCTTTGACTATACAGACATTTGTCAGCAAACTAATGTCTCTGCTTTTTAGTATGCTGTCTAGGTTGGTCATAGCTTTTCTCCCAAAGAGCAAGTGTCTTTTAATTTTATGGCTGCAGTCACCATCTGCAGTGATTTTGGAGCACAAGAAAACAAAGTCTGTTATTGTTTCCATTGTTTTCCCATCTATTTGCCTTGAAATGATGGGATCAGATGCCATGATCTTTGTTTTCTGAACGTTGAATTTTAAGCCAGCATTTTCACTCTTTTCTTTCACTCTTTTTCATTTTCATCACTCTTTATAATGATGGTATCATCTGCATTATCTGAGGTAATCGATATTTCTCCTGGCGATCTTCTTGACAAACATCCCTTTATACTGCAAAATTTTAAATAAGATAATAGCTATCCCAAGCCAATGGATAATTATGAGAGATAATTGTAATTATCTCTCAACCAAAGGAGAGATCCTAAAAGCCTCAGGAAAACAAGTTACTTTTGTCAGTGTGCCAAGATCTAGATCCTGACCCATTGGTTTCGCAGGCCATGCCCAAGACCCTTGTCAGACCAGTTTTCAGAAGGCACTTTTCAGAAAATGCTAGAAAGACAAGAACTTGTAAGAGGGCTGAATTGTGAAATCAGTAAAATGACTATGACTCTTCTTGCTTTTCTTTTAAACCTGCTCAGGATTTCAAAATCTGAATTTTGAAAGATACAAACATTTAGTCCCTAACACTGTTGTATAAATACTTTCAATGCAGAAACAGAGGGAAATGATTTATGCAACCCTTCTGAGTTGTCAAACATTGTACTAGTTCTACAAAAGTATGTTGTACCTATAACAGAGCCTGCTGCTGCTGCTGCTAAGTCACTTCAGTCGTGTCCAACTCTGTGCGACCCCATAGATGGCCTCCTACCAGGCTCCTCCATCCCTGCGATTCTCCAGGCAAGAACACGAGTGGGTTGCCATTTCCTTCTCCAATGCATGAAAGTGAAAAGTGAAAGTGAAGTCACTGAGTCGTGTCCAACTCTCAACAACCCTTTGGACTGCAGCCTACCAGGCTCCTCCGTCCATGGGATTTTCCAGGCAAGAATACTGGAGTGGGGTGCCATTGCCTTCTCCCATAACAGAGCCTAGACATTCCAATTTAACATTTTCTGTTGACTTTTACTACAGTGTCCAGGTGTTTTTTGGTTTTTGTCTGTTTTTACTATCACTAGGTTGTGGTCAGTAAGGTTTTAAAAAGCTAAGTACAATGTATGTTTTAATCTAATTGCTGAGTAATTAGGAGTAAGTGAATAGTTATCAAAACATAGCATTTTAGAACTTGATACACATACCATCTTCTGTGGATAATTTAATATAGAGAGAAGGAAATGGCCACCCACTACAGTATTCTTGACTGGAGAATCCTGTGGACAGGGGAGCCTGGTGGGTTGCTGTTCCATGGGGTCAGACAGAGTCGGACACAACTGAAGTGACTTAGCATGCATGCATGCATGTGTTGGAGAAGGAAATGGCAACCCACTCCAGTATTCTTGCCTGGAGAATCCCAGGGACAGAGGAGCCTGATGGGCTGCTGTCTATGGGGTCGCACAGAATCAGATATGACTAACGCTACTTAGCAGCAGCAGCAGCAGCAGCAGCAGCAGCAGCAGCAGCAGCAGCAGAAGTCAGTGAGACTCAGAATCATTTCAGTGACTTTCCAAAGATTATAAAATTCATAGCAGACCAAATCAGCTAATATCGATTTAGCTGTTAGTATACTTATATGTGTGCAAAATTATTGTATCATAATGAATGTGAAGTCAAGTGGCCCTTAGGAAGCATCACTACAAACAAAGCTAGTGGAGGTGATGGAATTCCAGCTGAACTATTATAAATCCTAAAAGATGATGCTATTAAAGTGTTGTACTCAATATGCCAGCAAATTTGGAAAACTCAGCAGTGGCCACAGGACTGGAAAAGGTCAGTTTTTATTCCAATTCCATAATTGCACTTGTTTCACACACTAACAAGGTAATGCTCAAAATCCTTTAAGCTAGGCTTCAATAGTATGGTAACTGAGAAATTTCAGATGTACAAGCTAGATTTAGAAAAGGTAGAAGAACCAGAGATCAAATTGCCAACATCTGTTGAATCATAGAAAAAGCAAAAGAATTATAGAAAAACATCTACTTCTGCTTCATTGACTATGCTAAAGCCTTTGACTGTGTGGTCACAACAAACTGTGGAATATCCTTAGAGATGGGAATACCAGACCACTTAACTGCCTCCTGCATAACCTGTATGTAGGTCAAGAAACAACACTTAGGACCAGACGTGGGAAAATGGACTAGTTAAAAATTCTGAAAGGAGTGTGTCAAGGCTGTATATTGTCACCCTGCTTATTTAACTTATATGCAGAGCACATCATGTGAAATGCCAGGCTGGATGCCAGAATTAGCTCAAACTCTTGTCCATTGAGTCAGCGATGCCATCCAACCATCTTGTCCTCTGTTGTCCCTTTCTCCTCCTGCCTTCATTCTTTCCCGGCATCAGGGTCTTTTCCAGTTAGTCACAAGCTGGAATCAAAACTGCCAGTAGAAATATCAACAACCTCATATATGCAGATGATACCACTGTAACAACAGAAAGTGAAGAGGGACTAAAGAGCCTCTTGATGAAGGCGAAAAGAAGACAGTAAAAAAGCTGGCTTAAACTGAACATTCAAAAAACTAAGATCATGGCATCCTGTCCCATCACTTCATGGCTAATAGATGGAAAAACAATGTAAACATTGACAGACTTTATTTTCCTGGACTCCAAAATCACTGTGGTTGGAGACTGCAGCCATGAAAGTAAAAGTTGCTTGCTACTTGGAAAAAAAGCTGTGATAAATGTAGACAGTATTAAAAAGCAGAGACATCATTTTGCTGACAAAGGTCTATATATAGTCAAAGCTATGGTTTTTCCATTAGTCATGAATGATGTGAGAGTAAACCTTGAAGAAGCCTGAATTCCAAAGAACTGATGCTTCTGAATTGCTGTGCTGGAGAAGACTCTTGAGAGTCCCTTGGACTGCAAGGAGATCCAACCAGTCCATTCTAAAGGAGATCGGTCCCGGGTGTTCATTGGAAGGAGTGATGTTGAAGCTGAAACTCCAATACTTTGGCCACCTGATGGGAAGAGCTCACTAATTGGAAAAGCCCCCGATGCTGGGAAAGAATGAAGGCAGGAGGAGATAGGGACGACAGAGGGCGAGATGGTTGGATGGCATCACTGACTCAATGGACAAGAGTTTGAGCTAACTCTGGGAAATAGTGAAGGACACCGAAGCCTGGCAGGCTGCAGTCCATGGGGTCACAAAGAGTCGGACATGACTGAACTACTGAACAATGAATGTAAAGCTGAAACTTACTCCAGTGCATGCGCTATATTATATGTGAAATTTCACACAAAATGGGTACTTTCACTTAGGCTGCAGTAGGATAAGGACCAAAATCACTTATTCTTAATATCAGGCTTCCTTTTATTTCTAAAATTCACTTAGGACATTGCTTTTAACAGGCATTACAGATTTACAAATAAATATTTCTTAGGTGATCATTTATCTTAATTTCTATTACTTGGTTTTAAGGTTTTCCAGCTGTGTTGATTTTTATTACAAATGTAATTATTAAAGTGTTATTCATTATTATTATTATTAATTTGAGCTCTTTTTTAGCTTTTCTCCTGTTGGAAGAAAGTAAATCCTCCTCCTGTATATATGTAGGAAATTACCAAGAAAGTCTGAATATTTTCAAATGGTGCTTAGTATTTTGAAGCATAAAAGGTATAATATTCACTTTTCAATTTTTGAAAGTGATGCTGACAGTTCTGTAAGTACAGAACATTAACTCAAAGTATACTTACATTTCATTAAGTATCTGGCTCTTATAAAGGCATATAGTATTTTGTGTGGATATTTTTTAGGATTTATATTCCTATCAAGATTGCTTCTAAATGTTTATCAGATTAGCAAGATCCTTCATAGGAGCTATATAGTTAAATCCTAAGTAAATTTGCTCCATATTCATAAAGTGGATAATCTTTGTGCTTATATTTAGGTAAATTCAATAAACATTTATTAAAATATTACTGTGATCATCATTCTGATCTTTGCCTCTATGCCTGTAAGGCTAGTCTTCCAGTTGTATGGCTAAAAATAATCTTTATTGATTTTTTAAGGCTTATTCATGAAGCCCCAGTTGTGTATGTCATTCTGTTTTGTACTCACCCCTAACATTCTTGCAGCAATAGAACGTTTTTTTTCCTTTCTCTGAATTATTTTTAGAGTGTATTACATACCAACTCATTATTTCCTTCTTTAAATGAATTTAAGTTGTATCATGAATATGAAGTTACCATAAATGTTTTGTCACTGTTTATATTATTTTAATTAATTGTGTCTAGGTCCCTTCAGGAAAATTTATTAATCTGAGATAAATAAGTGATAACTCACATCCTTGAATCAAGTTCTCTGAAACTACTAAAAGATATCTCTCAAATGTTAAAAGTGACACAGAATACCTTCCTAAAAGTTTTCCAAGTCTCATGTTGCTGAGGAATGCATTTGCTTGTTTACATTTCTAATTTATCAAAAAAGAATCAAAGTAACTAATGAAGAGGCAAGAAAAGTTTAAAAATATGAAAATATGTTACATGGCAGTTTAATGAATCCCATTTAATGTAAATGCCTTCTGTGTTGACTTATAAAATTAATTAATGTACCCTTTGATAAACCTTGTACTAATCAAGTATATCATTTTTGTTTCATTAGATACAGTCATTTTGGTTATTTCTACAGCACAGTGTGATTTAGCTAACCAGCTGGGAATGTAATACCTTCATATCAGATTTGACATAGCTCATTTCTAATTATCATTCCTTTCCATGAATGTAACCCACCATTAAAAAAGGTGGCTACATTTTATATTTTACTTTGCCTTTCTTGGCACAGCTGAAATTCTCTGTAGACTTCATATAATTTTTCTAGGTATCTGTTGAGGGTACTGGGAACCAGAAATCCTGATAAGGTACCTGGCTCTGCTGCCATCAGATAAACTTGTCAGAAATGTGTAATCTGGTCTCCCGGATCCTGATGTATTGTGTTATCTGTCATGCAAGAGAGGCTATCATTTGTTCTATCTTATATGTGCTAGAATCATCCATTGGCTGAATGGCTTCAATTACTTTTGTAATTACAAACAAAACCCTTTATTTATCTGTCATACATTTGTGTTCATTTCCAAAGTCTGAAGTAATTTGTTACATGATTTTTCTGGCAAATTATAAATAAATTCTTTAGATATGCTGGTCATTTTTTTCTAAATGCCATGTAGTATGATACTATTTTTTCTATTTAAAAAAATCCCATTTTAGTTAAAAAAATTAGTACTAGACTGCTCCAGATATGGTTTTTAAAGTTATTTTGTAAAATAAGTTTGTAAAATGGACACTTTCATTTCTTTATGTCAATGTCCATATACCATCACATCACTCATTATGATATCATAAACACATTAATAATTGTGAGTGTGACTGAAGGTTTTTCACATGTTTTATTTTCTAAAGAGTATGTAGAAGACACAGATGAGGCTGTTCTCACTAGCTTCTCCCTTCTGGCACCTCATCTCAATCATAAATAAGGAAAGGGTCATGGGAGGCCATTAGAATGATTGAAATTATTCTTCCTAAAGAAAATCTGATTGAAGTACGTTTTATTGATAGTTTAAAGAATGTCATCTTATGTTGTTTGAACAGAGTCCAGTATTTTGTTCTAGCATCTTATTGGATTAAACCAGATATTATCTGTGACCTTCTTCATCTGTGTACTTGCAGTGTATCCAACGCATTATCTCAGTTGCTGCCATGTGCCTATTGCCAGGGTATTTCTTTTCCTTCTTGATTCTTGACCATTTTTGTTCCTTGGTGTTGTCACTCTTTTCAGCAGTTCTGGTGGCAATTTCAGTATGTATGTAAAGGATCCTTCTAGAGACCAGTTCCTTTTCCTGCTCTCCTCCCATGATCTTGTCCTTCATGCGTCTCAGCCCTGACTCCCAATCATGTCCTTGATAGCATCACAGTCTGTAGCTGCAGATCCTGTAGGACCTAATTCATCCTCCTCTGACCAACACTCCTTGTATTTCTGGCACATGGTACCTCTGGAACCTGCTAATATCCAATGTCTACTTATTCACTTATCTATTTATTTTTAACTTTGTGCTGTGGAAATTTTCAAAAGGAGAGAAAGCATATAAAACACTCATGTACCATCAACTGGCTTTCACTTTTCATCACAAATTTTGGTTCACCTTTTATAATGTGAATTAAATACAAGGCAACATTTTTATCTGTAGCTATATTAATGTTTATGTTTAAAAGAAAGGATATATATTACCTTTTATATTGCTGTTATTATAAAAAATTAATGACAATTCCTTAATATTTAACTATCATTTAGCCCCAGTGAGACCTCAGATTCATTGACCCTACCCCTGTTTCCCTGCTTCCTTGTCCATCTGTGACACCATCTGTCCTCTGTTTATCGAGTTTAAATCCCAAGCTCAATCATCTTAGCTATTGCACATTGTATGTATGTGTGTGTTAGTCACTCAAGTCATGTCCAACTCTTTGAAATCCCATGGACTGCAGCCCACGAGGCTCTTCTGTCCATGGGATTTTCCAGGCAAGGATGCTGGAGTGGGTTGCTGTTTCCTTCTCCAGGGGATCTTCCCAACCCAGGGATCAAACCTGGGTCTCCTGCACTACATGCAGATTCTTTACCATCTGAGCTACAAGGGAAACCCCCTACATTACACATCTTCTATCTTCTTCATCATCACTTTTCACTCTTCACTGAGACAGAGGGCGAGATGGTTGGATGGCATCACTGACTCAATGGACAAGAGTTTGAGCTAACTCTGGGAAATAGTGAAGGACACCGAAGCCTGGCAGGCTGCAGTCCATGGGGTCACAAAGAGTCGGACATGACTGAACTACTGAACAATGAATGTAAAGCTGAAACTTACTCCAGTGCATGCGCTATATTATATGTGAAATTTCACACAAAATGGGTACTTTCACTTAGGCTGCAGTAGGATAAGGACCAAAATCACTTATTCTTAATATCAGGCTTCCTTTTATTTCTAAAATTCACTTAGGACATTGCTTTTAACAGGCATTACAGATTTACAAATAAATATTTCTTAGGTGATCATTTATCTTAATTTCTATTACTTGGTTTTAAGGTTTTCCAGCTGTGTTGATTTTTATTACAAATGTAATTATTAAAGTGTTATTCATTATTATTATTATTAATTTGAGCTCTTTTTTAGCTTTTCTCCTGTTGGAAGAAAGTAAATCCTCCTCCTGTATATATGTAGGAAATTACCAAGAAAGTCTGAATATTTTCAAATGGTGCTTAGTATTTTGAAGCATAAAAGGTATAATATTCACTTTTCAATTTTTGAAAGTGATGCTGACAGTTCTGTAAGTACAGAACATTAACTCAAAGTATACTTACATTTCATTAAGTATCTGGCTCTTATAAAGGCATATAGTATTTTGTGTGGATATTTTTTAGGATTTATATTCCTATCAAGATTGCTTCTAAATGTTTATCAGATTAGCAAGATCCTTCATAGGAGCTATATAGTTAAATCCTAAGTAAATTTGCTCCATATTCATAAAGTGGATAATCTTTGTGCTTATATTTAGGTAAATTCAATAAACATTTATTAAAATATTACTGTGATCATCATTCTGATCTTTGCCTCTATGCCTGTAAGGCTAGTCTTCCAGTTGTATGGCTAAAAATAATCTTTATTGATTTTTTAAGGCTTATTCATGAAGCCCCAGTTGTGTATGTCATTCTGTTTTGTACTCACCCCTAACATTCTTGCAGCAATAGAACGTTTTTTTTCCTTTCTCTGAATTATTTTTAGAGTGTATTACATACCAACTCATTATTTCCTTCTTTAAATGAATTTAAGTTGTATCATGAATATGAAGTTACCATAAATGTTTTGTCACTGTTTATATTATTTTAATTAATTGTGTCTAGGTCCCTTCAGGAAAATTTATTAATCTGAGATAAATAAGTGATAACTCACATCCTTGAATCAAGTTCTCTGAAACTACTAAAAGATATCTCTCAAATGTTAAAAGTGACACAGAATACCTTCCTAAAAGTTTTCCAAGTCTCATGTTGCTGAGGAATGCATTTGCTTGTTTACATTTCTAATTTATCAAAAAAGAATCAAAGTAACTAATGAAGAGGCAAGAAAAGTTTAAAAATATGAAAATATGTTACATGGCAGTTTAATGAATCCCATTTAATGTAAATGCCTTCTGTGTTGACTTATAAAATTAATTAATGTACCCTTTGATAAACCTTGTACTAATCAAGTATATCATTTTTGTTTCATTAGATACAGTCATTTTGGTTATTTCTACAGCACAGTGTGATTTAGCTAACCAGCTGGGAATGTAATACCTTCATATCAGATTTGACATAGCTCATTTCTAATTATCATTCCTTTCCATGAATGTAACCCACCATTAAAAAAGGTGGCTACATTTTATATTTTACTTTGCCTTTCTTGGCACAGCTGAAATTCTCTGTAGACTTCATATAATTTTTCTAGGTATCTGTTGAGGGTACTGGGAACCAGAAATCCTGATAAGGTACCTGGCTCTGCTGCCATCAGATAAACTTGTCAGAAATGTGTAATCTGGTCTCCCGGATCCTGATGTATTGTGTTATCTGTCATGCAAGAGAGGCTATCATTTGTTCTATCTTATATGTGCTAGAATCATCCATTGGCTGAATGGCTTCAATTACTTTTGTAATTACAAACAAAACCCTTTATTTATCTGTCATACATTTGTGTTCATTTCCAAAGTCTGAAGTAATTTGTTACATGATTTTTCTGGCAAATTATAAATAAATTCTTTAGATATGCTGGTCATTTTTTTCTAAATGCCATGTAGTATGATACTATTTTTTCTATTTAAAAAAATCCCATTTTAGTTAAAAAAATTAGTACTAGACTGCTCCAGATATGGTTTTTAAAGTTATTTTGTAAAATAAGTTTGTAAAATGGACACTTTCATTTCTTTATGTCAATGTCCATATACCATCACATCACTCATTATGATATCATAAACACATTAATAATTGTGAGTGTGACTGAAGGTTTTTCACATGTTTTATTTTCTAAAGAGTATGTAGAAGACACAGATGAGGCTGTTCTCACTAGCTTCTCCCTTCTGGCACCTCATCTCAATCATAAATAAGGAAAGGGTCATGGGAGGCCATTAGAATGATTGAAATTATTCTTCCTAAAGAAAATCTGATTGAAGTACGTTTTATTGATAGTTTAAGAATGTCATCTTATGTTGTTTGAACAGAGTCCAGTATTTTGTTCTAGCATCTTATTGGATTAAACCAGATATTATCTGTGACCTTCTTCATCTGTGTACTTGCAGTGTATCCAACGCATTATCTCAGTTGCTGCCATGTGCCTATTGCCAGGGTATTTCTTTTCCTTCTTGATTCTTGACCATTTTTGTTCCTTGGTGTTGTCACTCTTTTCAGCAGTTCTGGTGGCAATTTCAGTATGTATGTAAAGGATCCTTCTAGAGACCAGTTCCTTTTCCTGCTCTCCTCCCATGATCTTGTCCTTCATGCGTCTCAGCCCTGACTCCCAATCATGTCCTTGATAGCATCACAGTCTGTAGCTGCAGATCCTGTAGGACCTAATTCATCCTCCTCTGACCAACACTCCTTGTATTTCTGGCACATGGTACCTCTGGAACCTGCTAATATCCAATGTCTACTTATTCACTTATCTATTTATTTTTAACTTTGTGCTGTGGAAATTTTCAAAAGGAGAGAAAGCATATAAAACACTCATGTACCATCAACTGGCTTTCACTTTTCATCACAAATTTTGGTTCACCTTTTATAATGTGAATTAAATACAAGGCAACATTTTTATCTGTAGCTATATTAATGTTTATGTTTAAAAGAAAGGATATATATTACCTTTTATATTGCTGTTATTATAAAAAATTAATGACAATTCCTTAATATTTAACTATCATTTAGCCCCAGTGAGACCTCAGATTCATTGACCCTACCCCTGTTTCCCTGCTTCCTTGTCCATCTGTGACACCATCTGTCCTCTGTTTATCGAGTTTAAATCCCAAGCTCAATCATCTTAGCTATTGCACATTGTATGTATGTGTGTGTTAGTCACTCAAGTCATGTCCAACTCTTTGAAATCCCATGGACTGCAGCCCACGAGGCTCTTCTGTCCATGGGATTTTCCAGGCAAGGATGCTGGAGTGGGTTGCTGTTTCCTTCTCCAGGGGATCTTCCCAACCCAGGGATCAAACCTGGGTCTCCTGCACTACATGCAGATTCTTTACCATCTGAGCTACAAGGGAAACCCCCTACATTACACATCTTCTATCTTCTTCATCATCACTTTTCACTCTTCACTGGAGCATTTCAGTTGACTGCGTGCTACATGACTGCTCCCCTCTTCACAACCACATTGACTGGTCTCATTTTAAATTTATGACTTGATGGGTTCTTAATGCTTCCCTACACTATCTTCATGACCTATTGCCTTTTCTATCATCTTCAATGACTGCTTAATGCCCCTTTCCTCATACCGCTTACCTGTCTTCCATAACCCAGGGTCTTCCCATCTCACAAAGAAAATGGCAGCATTCAGACAACATCATACCCCCTGCCACCACAAGCACCACACCTGCCCTCCCCCCCAAGGCTTCAGCCTTGGTAGTACAGTGATCTTTTACTGGCCTTTATTCCCTGTACTGTGATTATTTTACCCCTATAGCCTATATTTTATTGCCTACTCTAAGACTTTCCTCCAGAAACCCCAATTCCCCATACCACCTCCAGCTATCTCTTGCATCATTAATTTTCACTCTTCACTGGAGCATTACATTAGCACACAGACCTGTTGTTACTTCTCTCACCTTAAAGTAAAAATTACAACTTCCATTGACCCAGCTTAACCCACTGCTGCCGCTCCGTTTTTCTGCTTCTTATCGTAGCCAGATTACTCAAAAAGAGTTACCTGTATGTGCTATTTCCAATGTCTGTCCACTCAAGCTCTCTTAAAACCCTCCCTAGAAAGCTTTTGATCTCACTGTTCCACTAAAACTACACTGTGAAGTCATAAATAACTTGTATATTACTAAATCTGATGAATGCTTAATCCCCGTTTTACTTGGCCTTGTGGCATGATAGCACACCCTTGAGGACACCCTTCTTGTTAACACCTTGTCTTGACGTGCCTCTCAGGATGCCCCCTTTGTTTAGCCTTCCTTTGCTGCCCTACCCCTTGTACTAGACCACCTAACTTACTCACCTCGTCTTCCTTGTTGACTTGGATTTAATCATCATCTCTACCCCATGACACCCAGCTGACAGTTCTGTCCTAGACCTCCCTACACAGCATTCCCCTTGAATATCCAGGTCCCTTGACTTTTTAATCTTTTAGCTAAATGTTAACTCCAGCTGTATCCTCCCCTATGTCAGTTGATGACAACTTGGTCCTTGAGGTTAAAGAGCCCCAAAATCTTAGAGTCGTGCTCTTTTCCCCTCTTTCTCTCTCATCCCACATTCAGCCCATACAGAAGTCCTTGCAGCTCAAAGCACCCCGTGTTGACTGTTTCTGCTCATTCCTGGAGGTGGCTAATCCCAGTACCCTTCTAGTCCGGGCCACCATAACCTCCCACTGGAATCGCTCCGGTGGTTCTAACGGGCCTCCCTGTTTCCACCCTGCCTCCCAGCCTTACCATCTGTTCTTAACACAGAGGCCAGAACAATCTTCAGAGAAGGCAATGGCACCCCGCTCCAGTATTCTTGCTTGGAAAATCCCATGGATGGAAGAGAATCTTCTTCATCATCACTTTTCACTCTTCACTGGAGCATTTCAGTTGACTGCGTGCTACATGACTGCTCCCCTCTTCACAACCACATTGACTGGTCTCATTTTAAATTTATGACTTGATGGGTTCTTAATGCTTCCCTACACTATCTTCATGACCTATTGCCTTTTCTATCATCTTCAATGACTGCTTAATGCCCCTTTCCTCATACCGCTTACCTGTCTTCCATAACCCAGGGTCTTCCCATCTCACAAAGAAAATGGCAGCATTCAGACAACATCATACCCCCTGCCACCACAAGCACCACACCTGCCCTCCCCCCCAAGGCTTCAGCCTTGGTAGTACAGTGATCTTTTACTGGCCTTTATTCCCTGTACTGTGATTATTTTACCCCTATAGCCTATATTTTATTGCCTACTCTAAGACTTTCCTCCAGAAACCCCAATTCCCCATACCACCTCCAGCTATCTCTTGCATCATTAATTTTCACTCTTCACTGGAGCATTACATTAGCACACAGACCTGTTGTTACTCTCTCACCTTAAAGTAAAAATTACAACTTCCATTGACCCAGCTTAACCCACTGCTGCCGCTCCGTTTTTCTGCTTCTTATCGTAGCCAGATTACTCAAAAAGAGTTACCTGTATGTGCTATTTCCAATGTCTGTCCACTCAAGCTCTCTTAAAACCCTCCCTAGAAAGCTTTTGATCTCACTGTTCCACTAAAACTACACTGTGAAGTCATAAATAACTTGTATATTACTAAATCTGATGAATGCTTAATCCCCGTTTTACTTGGCCTTGTGGCATGATAGCACACCCTTGAGGACACCCTTCTTGTTAACACCTTGTCTTGACGTGCCTCTCAGGATGCCCCCTTTGTTTAGCCTTCCTTTGCTGCCCTACCCCTTGTACTAGACCACCTAACTTACTCACCTCGTCTTCCTTGTTGACTTGGATTTAATCATCATCTCTACCCCATGACACCCAGCTGACAGTTCTGTCCTAGACCTCCCTACACAGCATTCCCCTTGAATATCCAGGTCCCTTGACTTTTTAATCTTTTAGCTAAATGTTAACTCCAGCTGTATCCTCCCCTATGTCAGTTGATGACAACTTGGTCCTTGAGGTTAAAGAGCCCCAAAATCTTAGAGTCGTGCTCTTTTCCCCTCTTTCTCTCTCATCCCACATTCAGCCCATACAGAAGTCCTTGCAGCTCAAAGCACCCCGTGTTGACTGTTTCTGCTCATTCCTGGAGGTGGCTAATCCCAGTACCCTTCTAGTCCGGGCCACCATAACCTCCCACTGGAATCGCTCCGGTGGTTCTAACGGGCCTCCCTGTTTCCACCCTGCCTCCCAGCCTTACCATCTGTTCTTAACACAGAGGCCAGAACAATCTTCAGAGAAGGCAATGGCACCCCGCTCCAGTATTCTTGCTTGGAAAATCCCATGGATGGAAGAGCCTGGTGGGCTACAGTCCATGGGATCGCGAAGTCAGACACAACTGAGCAACTTCACTTTCACTTTTCACTCTCATGCCTTGGAGAAGGAAATGGCAACCCACTACAGTGTTCTTGCCTGGAGAATCCTAGGGACAGAAGAGCCTGGTAGGCTGCCATCTCTGGGTCGCACAGAGTCGGACTCGACTGAAGCGACTTAGCAGCAGCAGAACAATCTTTTTCGAACATAAATGAGACCATATTATTGCCTCAATAAAAAATTTCAACAGCTGACATTTTATTTAGGAAAAAACATGGAAAGCTTTGTCACGTCTTCAAAGCTTTCTGGTAAGTTTTTCCATTTCTTGTTTTATTTCCTACCCTTGCTGTTCCTTAAACCTGAGCTAGGATCTTTGCACTGTGGGGTCCCCCTGCCTGAGATACAATCTGTCAGGCTATCCACCTTAAGGGCCTTTTCAAAGGACATTCTCTCAGAAATGCCACAGACCCCCACTTCTCCATTTCCAGGAACTCGTGACCCTCCCATTCCTGCTCTGATTTTTCCCCAGTAAACATTAAGCTTATCACATAATTTCCCTCTGTGATGCACTACTTATGGCCTCTTTGCCCACTCTGTAAGCTCCGCAAAGGGCAGGGATTCTGTCCTTCGCAGCTGGCGTGTACTGGGGTCAGCTGAATGACTTCCTCTTCTCTCAGCATCGTTTCATTCCCCTTGCTTCTCAGAGTCAGTAGTGTTTCTGTTTTCAGCTGTTAACCTGGACTCTCTCCATTTTAGGGGCCTGCTCCTTTAGGATATTTCTCTCCTTCTACCTTTTTAATCATCTGTTTTTGTTCATTTTTTTTCTTTTACTTGTTCTGTCTGCTCTGCTAATTTTAGGCATATGTATTTAATTTTCTGCTCTTCAATTCTCCGTATACCTCTCTTGTCTTTGGTCCTTTCACAGCTATATTTCTATTTCTAGAAAATTTTTTTTTCTGTCCCTGTTCACCAAGACTTTTATTCCTAACAACTAGTTCCAGAAATCTTGCTTTCCCCTGGAAATACTTCCCATGAGAAACATTAGCACTGATTTCCACCCTTCACCTAACTGCCCCTCCATCCACCCTGCAGACAACCTCAATCACCAAGATTCACATCTGCCCTTCATTCAACATTCTACTGAAATGCAGATTCCCTTTGACTTAAAGCTAGTATGAAATTATTTAATGTGATAAATCTGTTTATAGTTTATTTTCAATAGACATTTAGCTATTTTCTATTTTATCCCCTTTTTTCTGAAAGCAAGCGCTTTCTTGGTCTTTCTCTATTGGGTATCTAACATTGTTTCCTATTTGTATCTTTAACAGGTCATTGCTTTAGTGATGGATATATTTACAGATGTGGACATTTTCAAAGAAATCGTGGAGGCATCAGCTCGAGGAATATCTGTGTACATTCTGCTTGATGAGTCCAAGTTTAGTCATTTCCTGAGTATGACCGAGAAACAGGGCTGTCATGTTCAGCGTCTCAGAGTAAGAACTCCGTACTTTGTCTTCTTTTCTTCAGGTGCACTGTCTCAGTCAAATGAGAGGCACAGTGAGCTATGTCACTCCAGATGCACACCGTACATTTAAGGTGGCGACCACAGACGGGTCCCCTTGTCCTTTTCAGATTACGACTTTATCATCCTCATGCTGGTTTTATAGGCTGCTTTTCTTGATGGTGGGGCACTTACGCTCCTGAGTTCACTTTACAGTCAGTCATAACTAATGTTTCCGTTTTACATGGGCAACCTTGAAACAACTGACTTGAGTGATTCTTTCATTCAGCAGATGTTTCTTGTCACAGTCATTTCAGTGATGTCTGAGTCATCAGGATAAAGGTGAATTTTCATCTTGTTTTGTTGTCATGCTACTATAACCTGAAAGGAGCTCTTGCAGTAGGACCCTAAGAGATGTATAAAACTGTCATGTATAAATGATTTCAGTTATATTACAATGCATGTTTTAAGTGACTATTTTCTTTGAGTGTTTTCTTTTCAGGTTTTGTTTTAAAATGTACTTTTCGCTATCTTTATTGTTGTTATATGTTTAAAGAAATTGTTACTTGTGTACTTTTTTGATTAAAAAGTTTTTATTTAATATATTTTACTTTTCAAAATATCCCAACTCTAACCATAATATTTACTTTATTTTTACATTCAATTCTAGAATATTCGAGTGCGGACAGTAAAAGGTCAAGACTATCTTTCCAAAACAGGGGCAAAATTTCATGGAAAAATGGAACAGAAATTTTTGCTAGTTGACTGCCAGAAAGTTATGTTTGGTTCCTACAGGTAAGGTCATTGTATTTACACTCCAGTATTATCAATCATTTATAGAATTTATGAGTTTCAAGCTTTAATGTAATATGCTTATTTATTTCTTAAAAGTGAAAGAAGAATCCTTGCATGGAAAACTTGGAGAGACTTGTGTTTCAGTTCTGGCTTAAAGAATATTAGGTCATCAGCAAGTCACATAACTTATTTGGGCTTTAAACTCTTCCTCCCTGAAATGAGGGAACTGAATAATATCTCAGGTTCCCTAAAGCTTTATAATGATTAAGGTGTTTTTATTCCTTATGAAAACAGTATGAAGCATAATAATTGTTCATATAAATAGAAACTGTACCACCTGGAAGAACCTGCTTAATGGATTGCTCTTATTTTAGTATTGAGACCCTGATGATTATGAAGCTGTAATCACAGTGTTACTGAAAAATCACTGACGAGTCTGACTGTTTAAATGCTATGGTGGGTGGGTTTTCCAGCCCCAGGTCTACTCCTTGGCATCTTTCTATACTACCACTGGAGGAATATATCCACTTCTGTTCTAACTTGGCCCTTATGTTTCATTCCCAGTCCTTACAATGTATCTGCAAGGCACTTGTTTTTTTCTGCTGCTGCTGCTAAGTCGCTTCAGTCGTGTTCGACTCTGTGCGACCCCAGAGATGGGAGCCCACTAGGCTCCCTCGTCCCTGGGATTCTCTAGATCTACATCTTATAAATGATGAAACTGAAGTTCTAGAAGGTTCAGTGGCTTGTCTAAAAACTTCACAGCTAAGGACCAAAAGGCAGTTCAGGTCTGGCAACCAAGTCCAGGTCCGGCTGGCTCTAAAGTGTGCCTTGAAACTCCCTTATAAATTTCAGACATAGATCTTGAATGGATCACACAGTAAAGTCATAACAATAGGCACATAAAAGTGCCAACAAACACCTGAACTCCTAGGTCACCAGAGCACAGTAGACTCACGACTAAAGGCTGTGGGAAAAATTCAGGAGAGCTGTGGCTGTCAACAGGATAAGGAAAGGGAAAAGTTTGCCTCTTGTCTTAAGAATTTAAAAGTCCAGAAAAAGAGGCAGCACATTGAAGGGAATGGCCGTGGCAAGTTACTTTGGTTGCATGTTAGTTTCTTCCTGCGTAAAAGGAGCATAATCATAGAACGTATCTCATGTCATGAGAATTAAATGAGTTAATGCATCAAAAAACCCCAAAGTCAGCTATTATTCTAGGCATGTTTTAACTGTTAATATTTGCTCAGGGATCCTCTAGTGAAAATCCTCTTTGCAGCTTTAAAGGAAAACGTGTTAAGAGCAGTGCTTGAAGTTAATGAATTACTGCAAAGACTCATTATTTGTATATCTATTTGTTCAGACCCACTTGGTTTTAGAGGGGTTTTAATTGAAAATTTTAATTAAAATGAGAGTTCACTTGACTTATAGAATGGTGTTTACTAGTTAATCTTATTCTAATGAGTGCTTTCTATTTTTATTATTAACTTGACTTTGAAGATTATATTCAGCAATAACTTCATGTCAGCTTTGTCTTCCTATTAATAAATGATATCTTTTGAGATGACTGTAACTGATCTACTTTAAAACTGGTGTAGGGAAGAACAAACAAATAGCTATAGAAACTCTTTAGCTTCTCATCTACATTATAAGACAGAGGCAAAACTTAAGTTACTATTTGTGGAAATGAATATGGACCTGTAGGACCACATTAATCAAAACTATTATCTAACAACTCTTCTCTCTATTATTTCATGTTACTTTCAAATAGAGTTCTTTAAAAAAATGATTTTTTTAAAGGGCTTGTAGCCCTTGCCATTTTTTATTTTTCTGACTAATCATTATGGATTTTCTTATCATCAGCAAATATGAGGTCAGGATCTAGTGGAATAGTTATGAACTGGTTTTTGTGGAAACTGGTTAAAAATGTATACCCTTTTGGGTAGAAACAGCTTGTAAGTCTCTGTTCTGGTATTGCCATTGTTTTCCTTGTAGGCAAATTCCGATTGCCTCCTTCTTGATGTTGCTGTTTTTACTGGAATATAGCTGCTTTGCAGTGTTGCATTAGTTTCTACTGTACAGCAAAATGAATCAGCCATACATAGATGTGTATCCCCTCTTTCTCAGATTTCCTTCCCATTGAGGTCACCACAGAGCACTGAGTAGAGCTCCCTGTGCTCTACAGTCAGTTCTCGTTGGCTATCTATTTTATACATACCTTAATTCATATTTCTTTGCCATAAAGTGCCTTTATATGCTAGGCTCCCAGCATTTCTCGAGAGGTCTGGTGTCTATACTCCCAGGTCACACACTGGGAGGACATCATGAGCACAGGGTTATCAGGAAGACACAGCAGTCTGGCTGCATCATGATACCAACAATGAGGACATGAAACACACAAGCTTTTCTTGACCATGTATATTGTACATTGTGTATTATATGCATACAGTGTATATTGTAATGTGTATTGTACATTGACAATGTATGGAAATCAAATCTTGAATTGGATACCCTCATTTGAAATTGTCATGGTAAAACCTGGAAGATACTTAGTATTGCCCACAGGTTTGACTGAGAGAGAATTTTGTAAGTTTTTGTTTTTTTTTTTTAATCTTGCGATCTCTTTGCTTTGTTTTCAAGATTTCCTCCACGAGTTTAAAGATTTTATTTTGCTGTGGACCATTTTTAGAGTCTCTTGAGTTTATTACCATATTGCTTCTGTTTTTTGTTTTGGTTTTTTGGCCATGAGGCATGTGGAATCTTACTTCCCTGACCAGGGATCAAACCCTCACCTCTTGAATTGGGAAGGTGAAATCTTAACCACTGGACTGTCAGAGAAGACTCCATCAGTCTGTTCTATAGCTTCTTACTTCACTAAGTGTAATTTGCTTTCTGTGTTTAGCCAAAACATGACTACTCTTGTTCCCTTTCTTTTTCCATGTTTCTTCTTTCCCCAAAATGGTTTTCCCACTTTTAAATCTGAAAATCCTGGCTTCTAATTTCTGTCAAAATACTGCCAATCTCTTACTGTCTCTGAGGATATCCTCCTATTTGAAAGCCAATCATTCATGCCTTTGCTTGCTGTCTTTAGCAAATTTTATATTCATATCTACAGTTAGATTGAAAATTCCTGTAACAATTCACTTTTGTACCATTTCTTGTAAGTCATCCTGGTTGTCACACATCTGTACATAAAAAGTAGCTTGACGTACTCTGCTCATACCATGCATTTAGTAAGCACACTAGAGAAAATTGAACATATCAGAATAAGATTTTTAAGTTGCACACTGCTGCTTATGATATTTTATGTATTTTATTGTTCTGTACATTCTTTTAATATTTCCATCTGCCTTTGTTACTGTCTTCCCTGTATAAACAGTATGCTCCTTTCATATTACCCCCCCACTATATCATGTCCATTTTTTTGAGGCCTAGCATATTACAATGGCTTTTTCAGCTCGGTGTCACTGTATGTTACATTATCAAGATTTTCTAAAATAAGATTTAAAATTATATATGAAACTTCAAGACCAGTGTCATGTCTAAACTCTGGGAAAGAGATTTAGAAATTCCACAAAGTACAATAAAGGCATTTTTGTACGTAAAAGCAATTGTATTCTATAAGCAGAGATCTTAATTGTCATTCTAACTGGCTTGGTTTGTGAGTACTGAATTTACTGTGGACACTGAGTGAATTGAAGGATGCCTTTAGTGGCTGAGGCTGCTGCCACAAATCCTATTTCTGTTTCCAACTTCTAGCATCCTAACTCCACATACTCTTAAGACACAGAGATGAAATATGTGCATTAGCACAGACTGTCTTGCATCCCAACATGTTATGACCATAAGGAATTGTAATAATTATACTGTCCTTATTCCCATTCTGGCTGGGAGGAACTAATGTCCAAGTTCATGTGGAATAGTTGGCTTGGAAGAGGCCAGTTTTCTTAACTTTTCCTCCAATACCAGCTTGCCTGCACCTGACCAGGATGCTACATATAAAGTAGAATGCCCTATTTTGTTCCATAAAATCTTCGTAGGCAGAGATGCAAAATGTACACTCAGCTTTCCTTATACTTCTCAAAATTATGGATGGATTCAAAGCCAGGACTTGAGTTGCTTTGTTATTTAAAATATGAATACAAGAGTGAGGAGACATATTGCAAAGATATAATGACTGAAGCTCTAAATTATGGTAATTAAAGAAAACAAAAATACTCTTTGTCAGTATTAAATGAAACATCTTAGTAGAGCTAAGTATTGTCAACACAGTTAACATTTGCCAATTTTGCTTTTTTTTTCCTCCAGCTACATGTGGTCATTTGAAAAAGCGCATCTCAGCATGGTTCAGATAATCACAGGACAACTTGTCGAGTCTTTCGACGAGGAGTTTAGAACTCTCTACGCCAGGTCCTGTGTCCCCAGCTCCTTTGCTCCGGAAGAGTCAGTCAGGGTGAACCACGGCAAAACCCTCTGGGAGAACTGTACTTACCAGCGCTCCGTGTCTTCCTTAGCTTCTGTTTCCAGCCAAAGAAACCTTTTTGGCAGACAAGACAGCATTCATAAACTAGATTCTAGCTACTTCAAAAACAGAGGGATATATACACGAAATGAACATGACAAATACAACATGAGAAATCATGCGTACAAACCTCACTTTGCTCCCAACTTTAATGGTCCAGTCCGTCAGCCTCAGCACAGTCAGCTAAATGGAAATTGGAAGAGGCACAGTTACGCCGGGGAACAACCAGAATCGACGCCATACTTGCTGCTCAACAGGGCGCTGAATCGAAATGTTAATACTCCCGGGAACTGGAAACGGCCTTCAGACAGTCTCAGTGTGGCCTCGTCATCCCGGGGCGGCTCCGGAGGCCGCCAGCACACACCTGCCCAGAGTTTCGCTGACCGCCTTGCCCAGGGAAGACGACCAATCTTCCAGAAAGGAATTCCAACGTGCGGAGGTCTTTTAACGGGACAGATAATCATATTCGCTTCTTGCAACAACGCATGCCAACCCTTGAACATACCACAAAGTCATTTTTGCGTAACTGGAGGATTGAGTCCTACTTAAATGACCATTCAGAAGCTGCCCCTGATTCCAACGGATCTGCTCCCACCGACAGGTTTGAGGGCTATGAGGGACATGAGAATTTGAAAGCCAGCGCCCTATACACTCACTCTCGGCTTCGTTCCTCTCTCGTGTTTAAACCCACTTTACCTGAGCAGCAGGAAGTCAACAGTTGTACAACTGATTCCTCAAATTCAACTGTCGTTGGTTCCCAGGGAAGTGACACACCTAAAAAGATCCCAGACACCCCAACAGGCGCACAGCTTATGACAGACAAACCCTCAGAGGAATCAACACCCAAGCTCTCAGTGCAGCCAGAGGCACCAAAAATGCACACCTTACAGGTTCCTGAAAGCCACCCTCCAGCTTTAAACTCAACCACAAATGGCCCTGCGGAGTCAAACAACTATGTATATACAACCTTGTGTACAAACAAGCATACAGAAAACCTGAAGAATCAGAAAAATGAAAATCTGCTTAAGAGGCGCAGTTTCCCATTCTTTGACCATTCAAAAGCCAGTATGGATCATGGAAATAGTAAGCATTATGTGTATAGCACACTTACCAGGAATCCAGTGAGACAACCAGAAAAACCTAAAGAGGATTTGTTAAAAAGTTCTAAAAGCATGCACAATGTGACCCACGGTGTGGAAGAGGAGGAGGAGGGGGAAGAGGAGGTTCCCAAGGGAGATCCTCCAAGTGGCACTGCTACCAAGTCAATTTCCATGGCTGTGTTGCTTGATGTGAATAAAGAGGAGCCCAACAAAGAAGTCACTTCCAAGAAAGAAGTGAAGGGTTCCCCAAATTTTTTGAAAAAGGGATCTCAGAAGTTAAGGTCATTACTTAGCCTTGCCCCAGAAAAGAAAGACAATTATCCAAAAACAAAGCACCTGCCTTTTACAGAATGTGTAGTAGTTCTGACACCTTAATTTCTGAGGCTGAAGAGAATCAAAAACAAAAAAAATCAGAACCCAAAAATGATTCATCACCTAGGAGAAAGCATTCCTCTTCATCCAACTCTCCAGGCAGCATCCATAAGAGTAAGGAAGATGTAGCAGTACATTCACCCCAGAGGATACGTTCTCCATCTGATGGAAGTAACAAAACCATAGCTTCTTCAGGTCCAGCTGAAAGCAAGTTCTCAGAAAGAGCAGGAGATGCCTCTGCCCCCAGATTCAACACCGAGCAGATCCAGTACCGAGATTCAAAAGAGATTAAAGCAGTTGTTCCTGAAAGAAAACCAACTTCTCCTCCAAGATCAAAGCCCAATGATGAGCTTCTGAGAACTCATTCAATTGATCGGCGTGTTTACAGTCGTTTTGAGCCATTTTGTAAGATTGAAAGCTCTATTCAGCCAACAGGCAACATGCCAAATAGCAGTACACACCGCCCAGAAGTGAAATCCTCAACTGTGGGCAATAGTTATGGCAGGTCCAGCCCAATGCTTAATTATAACACTGGTGTTTACCACTCATTTCAGCCAAACGAAAACAAATTTCGAGGATTTATGCAGAAGTTTGGAAACTTCATACACAAAAATAAATGAGCTACTGTAATTACAAATAGACTTTAAAATATAAAATCGATGTGGCTGTAAATATTTGTCCAAAGAACATTATGGAATGTTAGCAATGAAAAATTAGCATATTTTGTAATATGCTAATAGATTTCTATGGGGGCAGAATTTGAGGTATGATGTATGTGTTTACCAACTCACATATGTACAGTATTGTTCTGTGTGATAAAATTAGTTGTGCTTAATTACACTATAGATGGAATGTCTATAAGTACATGATTTTTAAATGGTAAGACAAATGCATTGAAATTGTTTTCTTCAGACTGAAGATCTGCTTGTCTTAAATGGAAGCTTTAGTGGAGACGTGGTGTATGGATTTAGCCATTCATTGCAAACTCTTTCTTATTAAAAATGATCATGACACTGTCAGCAGTCTTATACTATGTCTTTGTGGGGTTTTCATATCTTCAAATTATGAGAAAATAGGGCAAAGCATTTGTCATTTTCAATTACTTTTCACTTCTACAGGATAACTTGTATTTTATTAATGTTTTATTAATTTTTCTGTGAAACTGGTAGGGCAATAGTAGTACAATTTAAACTATATAGCTCAGCACATTTTATATCTGAATTTGCAAAGTATTGGCCTCAGGTATTTCAAATTAATCATAGAAATTTATTTTCAGAATGTGCTTATTTCTACTTTGGACCTAGGGAAATTGTTGCCACCCTGCTGAACTTTTATAGTCATTCTTTCCTTCAAACTTACTTACTTCAAGCCAGAAGGAATTTGGAAAACCTGAATTATTCTCCTTTTTCTAATATGAAGAAGACTTTAAAACTGTAAACTTCCACATAAATTTTTATCTTGGATTAGTATGACAATGCTTAGGTGTTTTGCTTGCAAAACTCTTTCCTTGCAAAACCCTTTGCACTTTATTATACTATGCTCTTTACTATACCCTTTGCTCTTTCCTATACTATGCCAAATACACTCCAACTGCATAGTGTTTTCTTGAGAGCACCCTGATGACAATGAAAAGTGCTACATGGCCTGGTTCTTCCATGACCTTGGGGCCTGGTTGAAACTTTTAAATCTTTCTATATTTTAGTTTGATGGTGATATGTAGTTCATAAGTTCTTAGAGTAATGAAATAAAAGTTCCATATTCATTACAGAGATGGTATAACTTGTTGTTGTTGTTGTTTCATTCACAAAGAACAGAATTCAAGGAACAATGCATTATTTGAGAGTGGAAAGTGTTTCTATGACACTTTTTTTTTTTTTTTTTTAGTGGGAGACAGGTACAGCTGTGCAGCAAGGTGGGCAGGATCTTAGTTCCCTGACTAGGGATTGAGCCTGCAGCCCCTGACCTGGAAGTCTGGTGTCCTAACCACTTGGCGCCAGGGAAGTCCCATAACTTAAGTATTGGACACTTAGTCGTGTCTGGCTCTTTGCAGCCCCATGGACTGTAGTCCCCAGGTTCCTCTGCCCATGGAATTCTCCAGGCAGGAATATTGGAGTGGGGAGCCATTCCCTTCTTTAGAGGGTCTTCCCCACCCAGAGGTTGAACCTGGGTTTCTTGCGTTGTCAGCAGGGAAGTCCCACATGACACTTGAAATTGTTTTATACTGTATAAGTCACTAAATGGGACAACATGTTTTTAAAATTCAAAATTCTGTCAAATATTAAAAGCTACATCATTACAAAGTAAAATAATGTTAAACAATGTCATTAACATAATTTTCCACAGTATTTTAAAACCATGATAAGAAACATGACAAGAAAACAAAGGACAGCAGGAGCAGAAACCTGGCATTCACAGATGAGGCCCTGAGCTAGGATCTGAAGTCCTCAGAGCAATGTTTTATCAGCACCCTTTTCCTCATTATCTATCAGTGATAAATGTGACACTCTGACTCAGAGAGCCTATGCCCCAAACCATATCACCAATAAGCCCTGGTACTCAAGTGTCTACAACATCCTGTCACATGTTACTTCCCAAATATGTTCAACACCTGCTTCACCCAAACTGTTGAGAATTAAATGAGAGAAAGTTTACATTTCCTGACTCAACTGCAATCAACTAGGAAAAGTTTAGTTGAACAAGCATATGCAGAGCTTAAAACTCTCTTAGTAGATGAGGCTGCTCTCTGAACGTAGCCTAGAGTCCATTTTTAATTGCTAGGCAACATGTTGACCTCCTTCCAGTTGACCTTTGACAAGGAGAGGAAGAGAAAAGGAACCGAACGTGAACTTGCCCCTAAAATGCTTTTGCTCCAGAGAAGGAACTCCACTAGGTTAGGAGCTAGGCAATGAATAGAATGCAAAGTTAAGTATATTGTCTCATTACATATTCACAGTCACCCTGTGAAGTTAATACTTCCTTTTTGCACATGAGAAAACTAAGCCTCAGAGAAGTGTGTAACTTTTCAAGAGCTCAACTCTCTTATCGGTAGAGGCAAAGTTGGACACAACTGAGCGACTGAACTGTACTGAACTGAGGATTTGAGTACGAAAGCCTGTATTTTTAATACTATACCCACATCATCACTTGCTAGCTTCTACTCCACTCTGCTTGAGGAAACTTCTTTGAAAGTAGTTGTCTTTTTCTTTAGTCATCTCTTTAAGGGTTGCAAAAATAAACAAGTAACTACAGCAGGGACATTTGATACACACAAATCCAGAATATGGTACTCAATTTCACATCATTCATAAAAGTTGGTTTTAAAACTCCCTTATAATATAGGGAATTTCCAGTTGCTATAACATGACTATCTATCTGTTTGTTTTGGAAAGCTGAGTGTAATAGACTGGAAAATATGCACACTTCCTAATAATTCAACAGTATACAAATAAAACACTAAGAGTGGACAGTCATTTTTCACAGGAAAAGTAGTCAAGTATATTTACCAGAAAAAAATTGATTTTTTAAATAGCCCTTGGAATATGTATTTCCTTATAATCAAATAAGGAATTCAGTTGCAATAAAAATGTTTTTAATTATTTGTGTGTTAAATTTTAGAGCCATCTGACAATTGTGTGATCTATTAGATTTGATGTTTAATGAGTGAGATTTTTCATTTTGTTCTTAGAAAAATTTGCTTTTCTGATTCTAGAACATAGTCATTTATGGATTTATCAAAAAGCAGAACCCAGGGTTAACCAAGCCGATTTGGCTTTAATATTATCCATTCTTTCTTATTGTTAGATGGGGCTTCTTTCAGAGCTAAGGGCTAATGGGCTGTCATTAGGCAGCTCTGAAATTGGAAGTCCTGAAATTTACAGCAATGCAACTGAAATCGTATAAAGCTGAAATTACATAAAGACGAGCATTTTAATCATGCTTAATTACATGCAAAAGCCTGTTCTTTTTTTCCACAGCAGTTGCCATCATTTCTGGAAACAGGGAGAGCTTTTAAGTAGTTGCTGAGTTCCCCTTCTCATTGATGGATTAGGAAGCCCAGGGCTTCATTCCACTCACCTGTGAGGTAGCATGGGCTTTTTCACAGCAGATTCACTTCCCTCTCTGCTTTTTATCTTGGACTATTTTCCTTCTTTTTTTTTTTTTCTCCACAAATATCTGTATGTCAGCCTGTATGCATGCTAACTTTCCAAAGTTTCTGAAGCTGAGGAACTCCCAGGGTTAAGACAAAGCAAGCACATAATGCTTCAGATAATTTACTCAGGGTTTTGAGTTTTCAACAGACACATCTAGTCTTCATGGATGTAGTCATTTCAAGTAATAGGTTTCCTTTTTTTCCCCGTGTTATTATTGGTGGAAAGATGATGTTGCTTGGATGTACTTTCATATTAAAGTTTGGCAAGACAATTTTTGCTGTCTACATAATGTATAGGTTTGTAAGCAGAAACTCAAGAAATTAGGTATGATTTCAAAGTAATTCTTGGCAGATAGTTTCAGAGCAGTTTAAGTGCCTTTGTCCTAAATATTCTAGTATTCCCCTGTTTCAGGGATTGGGGCTGGCCACAATTCTGACACAGTGTGTTGAGGTCTGGGTTTATTTTAACATCTACTTTTGTGGAAGCAGATATCTTATTCAATTGAGATGTGCTCCAAATAGTTTTGCTGTACTTAACTATTAACTTTACTCAAGATTTTCCAGTTATTCAAATACTATTCCACAGATATTTTTCTTTTGCGAATATCTGTTGATTCTTGATGTGCCTTAAAGCTAAGGGATATAAAGTAGAATCATTATTTCATATAATGTATGACTTATGTGTAATGCTGGTTAAAAAAATTGTTATCATAAAATTCATTTTGGTTCTAGAATATTTAAAAAGAAAAAAGTGAAATTATAAACCAAGGAGAGTCAACTTTTTATATACCTACAATGTTAGTAAATATTCTTCCAAATTTTGTTGTTAGATCT
>SJYC01109389.1:0-12763 GCA_006408675.1 Madoqua kirkii
AATAAATGAATATTAAATAATTTTGTAAAAAATCAATATATTGTATGTTGTTTACTTTTTATCTTCATACCATGTATTTCACCACTGACCCTGATGTTTTTCACTTAGTTATTACATCATGAATTTAGATTTTACATATTTCAAAATATTTCTCCATGAATTTTGTAATTATCTCATAAACATTATTTTTATTTTTTTAACAGTATTTTTATTAACTACTATATTTCATATAATAATTTATCCAGATTTGATATTTAGTGATGATACTCTTCCCTTAACAGTGGTACTAAGTTGTTCTTTATTGAATACACTTATTTGATCAGTTAAAATAGATTTGAGGCTTGGAATAAAGTGTTACTATATAGGAAATAGATAGAAACACAGTGGAAACAGTGTCAGACTTTATTTTGGGGGGCTCCAAAATCACTGCAGATGGTGATTACAGCCATGAAATTAAAAGACACTTACTCTTTGGGAGAAAAGTTATGACCAACCTAGATAGCATATTCAAAAGCAGAGACATTACTTTGCCAACTAAGGTCCGTCTAGTCAAGGCTATGGTTTTTCCTGTGGTCATGTATGGATGTGAGAGTTGGACTGTGAAGAAGGCTTAGCACCGAAGAACTGGTGCTTTTGAACTGTGGTGTTGGAGAAGACTCTTGAGAGTCCCTTGGACTGCAAGGAGATCCAACCAGTCCATTCTGAGGGAGATCAGCCCTGGGATTTCTTTGGAAGGGATGATGCTAAAGCTTAAACTCCAGTACTTTGGCCACCTCATGCGAAGAGTTGACTCATTGGAAAAGACTTTGATGCTGGGAGGGATTGGGGGCAGGGGAAGAAGGGGAGGACCAAGGATGAGATGGCTGGATGGCATCACTGACTAAATGGAAGTGAGTCTGAGTGAATTCCAGGAGATGGTGATGGACAGGGAGGCCTGGCGTGCTGCGATTCATAGAGTCGCAGAGTCGGACATGACTGAGCGACTGAACTAAACTGAACTGATGTGGGAAATGATAGCATAAAAAGTAGTTTGGTGTGACCCATAGTATTCAATTTTATCATTAAGCTGAATGCTGCAGTAGAAAAACTATTTTTTGTAGATGATACCACCCCAGGAGGCCTATCTTGCACCATAGAAAATAAGTTTGAAAATAACCTAGGTAAGTGGGAAAGTATTTAGAAATACAGAATGACTTTACATTTTTAAAAATGAGAAAAATATTATATTTAACAAATATAAGTTAAATGGTGAGTTTGATGCCTGGAGCCTCTGTAAATCAAGGCATTTCTTTGTGGTTGCAAAGCTAAAGAAAATGAAAATGTAATGCTAAAGAGACCAGTACAACAAGGGGCGTATAGATGTCTCCACACGGAGTGGAGTATAGGGAAGAATGTATGTCCAGGAGGATTCTCTTTTTATGCTAGGGTCAAGCTTGAATAAAGGATATGAGTCGCCTGGAACAAGAGATGTTTCTGTTCAAATACACAAGTACACCTCAGAGATTTCAGTTCCAGATTGCCACAATAAAAGGAAAAGGCAGTAAAGTGAGTCACAGAATTTTTAAATTTCCCAGTGTGTATAAAATTTATGGCTTCCTAAGTGGCACAATGGTAAAGAATTCACTTGCCAGTGCAGCAGACCCAAGAGATGTGGGTTCGATCCCTGGCTCGGGAAGATCCCCCAGAGTTGGAAATGGCAATCCACTCCAGTATTAATATTTTTGCCTGGAAAATTCCATGGACAGAAGAGCCTGGTAGGCTACACAGTCCATGGGGTTGCAAAGAGGCGAACATGGCTGAGCACAGCCCAGCAGCAGCAGCATGGAGGTTTTGTTTACATTATACTTTAGTATATGTATGTATCTTAATTCAAAACACTCTTTACTACTAAAAGATGCTAAGCATCATCTGAATGTCAGTGAGTCATAATCTTTTTGCTGGTGGATGATCTTGCCTCAATGGCTATAGACTGATCAGGGTTGCTGAAGACTGGGGTGACAATTTCTTAAGACAACAGTGATGTTTGCCACATCAAATGCCTCTTCACTTGAACACCTAAAGACCATTGTAGGGTTATGATTTGGCCTAATATCAATATTGTTGTGCCTCAGGGAATGGGAAGGTCTGAGGAGAGGGAGAGAGACAGGGGAGCAGCTGGTCAGAGGAGAGTCAGAACACACACATTTTTTGTTCTAAGTTCACCATCTTATATGCACATGGTTCCCAGTACCTCAAAACAGTTACAATAGCATCATCAAAGATCACAGATCACATAACAAATACACTAATAATGAAAACAATGATAAACAATAATAATCACCAAAATATGGAGATACAAAGAGAGCAAATGGTATTGGAAAAATTCTGAGTGACTTGCTTACTACAGCTTTGTCACAAAGCCTTCAGTTTAAAGAACGGAAGAAAAAAGCAGTATCTGAGAAAAGCAATCAAAGGAAAAATGAGGTCTGCCTGTTCTGAGTCAGGGAAACAATTTTATGATATCATGAATTGTCTTTCCTAGGTTGCCTTAGCTTTATCCATGGCCTACCTTAACCTTCATCTGTTTAGACCAATTCTAGAAAAATTTCCTAGGGCAGAGTTTGTGACAAAAACCGTGTGTCAAATTTAGAACAATATCCAGAAGCTAAGATGCTTAAAAGGCTGGGAGCCTTACAAGGAGGTTAATGCCTAGTATGGGATCCAGAAAACTCTTAGAGGAAATATTGAACAGGGCAACACAATGTATGAAAAATTATTCCATTGTGTAAAACAGTGTTTGCTATTACTACTACCAAACCAAATAAATTTAGTGGCCCATAATTCCATTTTAAAAAATTAATAGAATAGGAGATACTAGAATAAAAAGTATCAATGCCTTACAAATAACAAGAACAATATTTGATGTCACTTTAATAGTTTACAATTGTGGAGGCTTTGGCATGATGGAAAAAGTATTTTTTAACTTACTGAGAGAATTTCAAACATGCACACCTGGACAGGTATTTTAATGAATGCTCATCATCACCTGTCCTGAACACTCACCAGCTCATGGATAAATGTGCCTCTTCCATAACTGATCTCACCATTTCATATTATTTTGAAGTCATAGCACATGTCACAGCTGTGTTTTCATTATGTATCCCTAAAATTTAAAGATTTTTCAAAAAGTAAATGCAATAGCTTTATCAATTATTTCTTAATATCATCGAAGATCTGAAATGTGTTTCTGTGTGTCATTCATGATCACCATCTGCATTTCACTTAGAAGAAGTAGTGCCCCTGACACTACAAGTGGTGATTTGTCTCAGTATTAGACAGTGGCAAATCTGTGCCATCATTTCTGAATTCGTTTTTGATAGAGAGGCGAAGGAGAATTTTCTGGAATGCTTTAAATATGGAGCCAACTTTTCCTTCATTCTAAAAATAAAAAGAGAAGAGATAATGTTATCTTTCCAGCTTTTTCATCCTCTCTAAAATGTGTTATCTCTTCAACACATTTTGTCTACCCTACTCTAATATCACTAACATTCTTATTTATAGAAATTATTAGGGACACTGCCTTGGATTCACATATGTATTTACTCAGTGAAATTACATGTCTGTTACTTGCTTGATACCTGTGGTGTACACATGATTCCCTCCTTTTGTGAGCACAATTAAGTGAGCAAAGAGTCATAAGTAAACAATCAACATCCCATGTGAAAAGCCACAGTGGGGACTCTGTATGCCAGGAAGATAAAGTAGAGGACCTACTCTAAGCAGAGAAAACGAATATACAGAGAAAGAAATGTAAAAAGGCATGGCATTTTTTCTAAAATAAATGGAGAGGTTTGTGTGGTTTGGTCTTGGTGTTTATGGGTGTGAAAATAAAGAGCAGTAATTGTCAGAAGAGAAGCTTTAGAGCCAAATTATAAGGCATCCTATGTGCCAAGCTAAGGTCTAGACTGCATTTTGAAAGTATGAGAAGTCTCTGAAGGCTCTTAAGTTTGTAATAACATTTACTTTTTTGTTTTTGCAAAATTAATCTTAGGAAGTGATCCTAAAAATGGGTTGGAAGGAAATCTGGAGTTCTACTATTGCAGTAATCTATTTCAGAAAGTTATTGCAGTAATCTAAGAAATTTTTAATGGACAATGAATACATGCAGTGGCATTTGGGAATGAAGAGGAAACAAAATTGATAAGTATTTTTGCATTAAAATAAAATACACTGATAATCAAATATATGATTTTCATTAAAGGGAAAGGATGCGTTTTGATAATTTGAGTTGCTTAGCTTGGAAGGCTGCATAGTCTTCTCACCTGATAAAAGTTACATAGAAGAAGGGGTGGGTGTGCTGTGTGTTTGTGTGTGTGGGGGGGGGGGGGGAGATGGATGCTGAGTCACTTGTAGTTGTTATGTTTCAGGCATCTGTGAGACACTTGGTTGTAGGCAGCCATTAATGGTGTGTATCTGGGGTTCAGGGGAGAAGACTGAGTTGAATGTGGAAGTAATCTGCATTGAAGTGGATAATTGAAGTGGGTAATTACACTAAGACTGCCCAGAAAGAGCTAGAAAGAGAAGAGGAAAGAAGAGAAGAGAAGAAAGAAGAGCAAAAGAGATTTTAGCCTTATTTCTTTTCACCAGTCCACAAAGTGAATGAATCTCCCCTGCTGAAAATATGTTTATTTTGCAATTTATTGTATGTTTTAAATAGTCAATAACAGTTTTCCTGAACACTTTCCTGAGAAATTCTTATTTAAATCCACGATCCTGACCTTGTATCTTAAATACTTCCTCAACTGCCTTAGGCTAAATAACCGAGGAAAATAGCTTCCTAACTATGTTATCTCTTGAACTTCTCTTATGCAGATTATTTTTCATGATAGAAGCACAAACTTAATGGTGAAGCATTTTCACAAAGGATCTCTTCTATCCTGATATCTTTTGCCAAGTAAAGTTATTATATTTCAAAATATGATCAGACACGGACTAAGTAACTACAGCAGAAAACAGACCTGCTTAGAACTGGAAACTAGAATCATTTCTAATGAGGCATGGGGACAGTGTAGCTACTCCAACTGGAAAAACGAGAAGAAGGTATTGAATATAACTTCGAATATTAGAGGTGTAACAAGGGACCGCAGTAGTCCAACATAGAATTCAACATTTGAAGGTACTAACAAGGAATATGATGAAGCCCCCAAAGGTTGGTATATGAAACACATAAATCGCTAATTTATCTGAAAGTAGCTGGCATAGAAAATTATAGCTGGCTCTTTAAAGGGGCTACTCCTGACAGTGTCTTGAGTTGACTTTGGGACTGATTTAAGCAACTAAGTTTCTCTAAAACTGGAGCTCTTTGGTGGGTGCATGCATGCTCTGTTGTTTCAATCAGTCTGACTCTTTGCGACCCCATGAACTATAGCCCACTAGGTTCCTCTGTCCATGGGATTCTCCAGGCAAGAATATTGGAGTCGATTGCCATGACTTCCTCTAGGAAATCTTCCTGACCCAGGGATCTAATTTGTATCTCGTGCATTGCAGGCAGATTATTTACTGCTGAGCTACTACGGAGCCCTTTTTGGTGGGTATCCAAGCAAAATTCTGGATTGAGAGAACAAAATAAGAAAACAATGGCTCAGTCTGAGAAATTAGGGTTGAGGGGAGCGAAATTTTAGTGTTTGAGTTCTATGTTTTCTGCTTTGTGCCTTCTAGGGTCCTTTGATAAGGAAATACCTAACACGCTAGTGTCTGTTCTGTCCCACACTCAGGGCTTGGCTGAGAAGCAGGGCTAATGCTAACATCCGTGCTTCTTATGGTCCTCCTGCCTCTCTTTGACCCCTTTCTTGCCTCAGATGTTTCATCCCATGCATACACACAGCAATGGTCTATTAATTGGCTTTGTCTCTGACTAATCTTCTTACTGATCAGTGAAGCCTTATAGGGCAGCTAAGAAGAAGGGACGTTAGAAGTATACTAGGTGGACATTTTACCTTCTGGGACAAGAAGTAGAAACATGAGAAGAGGTGCACTGATGTTAAATTGCTTTCCAGAAATAGGGATGTGGTTTGATAACTGCATACAGCAGAACTCGCCAGTAGGGTGAGTCAGATTGGCCACGAGCATCACGACACTCATCCTCCAAAGGAGGCTTCAGAGCTACTTGAATATCCCTGTCTAACATCAAGGTCCATCTTAAAGACTGGCTGAGCTTGAGCGTGTTAAGGAAACAACATGGAGCAGGTATGGCAGTGTATAAACCACCCTGAGTCAAAGGAGTAACATAACTAGACAGGACCTGCGGGTATCTAGAACAGGCATTGTTGGCAAGCATTCTACTTAAACTCGTGATTGTGATTTACGTTTGCTCCCGATTTCTCGGTGGGCTTCCCAGGTGGCTCAGAGGTTAAAGCGTCGCCTCCAATGCAGGAGACCCAGGTTCGATACCTGGGTTGGGAAGATACTCTGGAGAAGGAAATAGCAATCCACTCCAGTATTCTTGCCTGGAGAATCCCATGGATGGAGAAGCCTAGTAGGTTACAGTCCACGGGGTCGCAAAGAGTCAGACACAACTGAGCGACTTCACCTCACCTCACTTCTTGGCATGTACAGTACATCAGATTTCTCCTTTTTATGAGGAACTGATTTAGACCAGAGGTCCTCAAACATTATGTCTGGATCTAATTCATAGAGTTTCTGCATTAGTAGGTCTGGAGTGAGACCTAAAGTGTACATTTCTAGGTCCCCAGATGATGTTCGTGCTGTTAGCCCAGGGATCGCAACATGAGAGCCACTGAATGCTAAGTCTCTGAGTGCTTCAGGAAATTCTTCAGCCTCAATAATCTCAGAAATGTTTACACTACCAGAACTTAATGTTAAAATCACAAAAATTAGCTATAGTGTAGTCTACTCAAATAAAATATTAAAACTTGTTTCTTTAGGACTAATTTGTCTGCTTTATCTCATTGTCATCTCTACAAAACTGTCACACATACGCACACACACAAACATATTCACACACTTCCTAGGATCCACATTTGATAACTGACATTATGTTAGAGAGAAATCATGCTTCCTCCATTTTTAAGCATAAAAAGTTTTCCAATGAAAAGGTCCCCTCTTCAAATTGTTAGTTGATATCCACCTAAGCCAAATTTGTAGGCTTGCTTGCTCAGCTGTATGAGATATTTTATATCTGTATATATCAGAAAGGGAGAAGGATCACATCTCCACCATGTTGCCTTATTGGGAAAAATGTAACTTAGCTTTGTGGTAAAGTATAGTATTTTTAATAAAAGAGAATTAGAATTATGTAATCCATATCATTTATTGATGATCAAAATATAATTTTTTGCCATTTGAGAAAGGAAATTTTATTTCCTTTTATTGTCCATTTTATTATATTCAGTAATAAGAGACAGTATTTGCTGTTGCTTTGGAGTTCTGTGACTGTGATCATTTTCATCTGGCTACCTTACAGAAAGAAAGGTTAAATAGCCTGGATATATATATATATATGCACACACACATATAATTGTATAATACAGTTTTATACATAATTATATCTATATATAATTGTACAATATAGTTATATATATGTAGCATTATGAAACATTATAAGACAACACATTAGGACTACATTTTTAAATGTACCATTAGTTTATATATTCTATTCAGATTAAATTTAAATAACTAATGAATTATAAAACTGAATACATCTTACCATTTAGAGTTAGATCAAAAACTAAAATGAAAGTGGAAAAGCCATCAGAATTGGTGATCCTCTGCTTTACTAAGTATGGAGAGACAACTGGAGACTGATGAGACACGCAGAAGTTCTCCTTATATAACACATTCTGAATGGACAAATAGGAAGTCCAGATGAATAAAACCTTATCCACATTAATCATCCATTCAAAAATATCTGCCCCAGAGGGCAAGAGATCCATGACAGAGACAGCTGCACAATAGATCAACACTAATTATAATAGTATTAATAGCTAGCATTTACCAAGTGCTTATATGGACAGAAATTTTAAATGCATTATTTCAACTAATTCTTATACCCTCATCCCTCCTTACCCAATGTGGGAACTGAAGTTTACAGGACTTTTCTTGATAATCTAAAGGACAAGACGCTAGTAAACATTAGAATCAGAGTTTGAAACAATTAGTCTTCAAAGCCTATAAAACGGGAAAAATGTTTTAGAACTGACTCGTCTGTCACTAGATGAACTGATTACAGTTTAAAGCTCATTTGTATGACCATTAATGTCTTAACCACAAAGTCTGTTCAAGCCAGATTTAGCATCATAAGTTAGAACAGATAATCATATTTACCCATCTGCTTCAGCAAAATTAATTCAAGGCACTTAGAATTATAAAATATTATGGTTTCTAGAATAATGTTCTGCCTGTACTGCCTGTACTGGAGTCAGAGAAGAAAGAGATGAACAGGCTCAGATGCTGTGATTGGACCTAGAAAGGAGATAATACTAAGAATTCTGCTCAGATTATGCATTCTCTCCAGTGCTCCTAATATGGTGTCTTGTACCTTTCTTGCCTTGGGAATTGCAAGTCTTTTCAGGTCTAATCTTCTTCTCTCTAAAGTAGCCCTTATCCTTATCTGTCCCCTCATAAAAAAATAAATTCTTCTCAACATTTCATATGTATCTAATCTTTATCTTTGCACATGATAAAAGCACATCAGACATTGAAAGTATATGGGTTTTTTAAATTAGTTTTAATGCACAAAACTATGTAGCACGTAAAAGTCACTCTGTGCCTGTCAAACAAAAGCACTCGAATATCTTTCCTTACAGTGTACATTTCCACAAGTACATGTTTTATTCCATTTAAGTCAATGATTTTCCATTAATCCCCTATAGCAGGAAATGCAAATACCTTTTTAAGATTCTGTACCTGACCTCAAAGAGTTTACAATATATGGAGCAAGCAGAATGACTCAAGTAAATAAAGAATGATAATAAAAACCCAAAGCACAATGAGGCATGCAGAAAAGTGTTTTAAGAGAACTCAGAGGAGGAGGGAAGTATAACAAGTCAAAGATGGGAAGTATAACAAGTCAAAGATTCACATGCTTTACTTATTATATAAAAATAGATTAATTTTGAAACAAGTTTTGTCAAGAAACTGATATAAAGACAATAAAAACAAACATAGTTTAAGAATATGTATTTGTCTTATTTTATTCTTATTTAAATAACTAGTTTTTTAAAGTAATCTTAGGTTTATAATGAAATGAAAAGTTACAGAGATTTCTCACATGCCCTCTGCCCCTACATGGGCATAGCCTCCCCTATTACCCCCATCACTCCTCAGAATGGTACTTCTCTTTCCAAGATGAATGTGCATTGATACATCACAGTCACCAAAAGATTGCCGTTCACATGATAGGTCACTCTTGTTGTTGCACATTCTATAAGATTGGATAGACGAATAACAATACATGTTAATCATTCTACCTTTCATGGATCACAGCCTTGTCGTGGTGAAGGAGCTTGTGTAACTCAATGAAGATATGAGCCATGCTAGGCAGGGCCCCTCAAGATGGATAGGTCAAAATGAAGAGTCCTGACGAAAATGGTCCATTGGAGGAGGAAATTGCAACCTACTCCAGTATTCTGGCCTAGAGAACCCCATGGACAGTATGAAATGCCAAAAGATATGACACAGGAAGATAAGCACTGTCCAACAAACTACCAGGGAAGACTGCAGGGCAATTATTAGCAGCTCCTGAAAGGATGAAGCAACTGGGCCAAAGCAGGAGTGATACCAGTTGCTGACGCATCTGGTGGTGAAAGTTCATGGCTCAGATCCTAAACTCCTTATTGCAAAAGTCAGTCTTCAGTGAACGTAGGGACAACCATAGCCATTCAGGTACGACAAAGATCAAATCCCTTAGGGATGTGATGAATAGGTTCGAGGGATACTCTGGTAGAGAGTGTATCTAAAGAACTCTGGAGGTTCATAACAATATAAGGAGGCAGTGACCAAAACCATCCCCAGGAAAAGAAATGCAAGAAGGCAAAGTGGTTGCCTTAGGAGCCTTTGCAAATAGCTGAGGAAAGAAGAGAAGCAAAAAGCAAGGGACAGAGTGAAAGATATATCCACTGAATGCAGAGTTTCAGAGACTAGCAAGGAGAGAGAAGAAGGACTTCTTAAAAGAACAATGCAAAGAATCGAGGAAAGCAATAGAATGGGAGAGACTAGAAATCTTTTCAAGAAAATAAAAAATATCAAGTAAACATTTCATGCAAAAGACAGAAGTGGTAAGGACCTAACAAAAGAAGAAGAGATTAAGAAGAGGTGGCAAGAAAACACAGAAGAACTTAAGGAAAACAGTTTTAATGACCCAGACAACCACAATGATGTGGTCACTCACCTAGAGTAAGACATTCTAGAGTATGAAATCAGGTTGGCCTGAGGAAGCCTTACTATGAACAAGGCTAGCAGAGCTGATGGAATCCCAGCTGAACACTTTCAGTCAGTTCAGTTCAGTCACTCAGTCCTGTTTGACTCTCTGCAACTCCATGAACCGCAGCACGCCAGACCTTCCTGTCCATCACCAACTCCCAGAGTTTACTCAAACTCATGTCCATTGAGTCAGTGATACCATTAAACCATCTCATTTGCCGTCCCCTTCTCCTCTTGCCCTCAATCTTTCCCAGCATCAGGGTCTTTTAAACGGAGTCATTCCTTTGAATCAGGTGGGTGGCCAAAGTATTGGAGTGTTAGCTTCAGCACCATTTCTTCTAATGAACACTCAGAACTGATTTCCTTTAGGATGGACTGGTTGGATGTCCTTGCTGCCCAAGGGACTCAAGAATTTTCTCCAACACCACAGTTCAAAAGCATAAATTCTTCCGCACAGTCTGCTGCTGCTGCTGCTAAGTCACTTCAGTCGTGTCCGACTCTCTGCGACCCCATAGATGGCAGCCCACCAAGCTTCCCCGTCCCTGGGATTCTCCAGGCAAGAACACTGGAGTGGATTGCCATTTCCTTCTCCAATGCATGAAAGTGAAAAGTCAAAGTGAAGTCGCTCAGTCGTGTCCAACTCTTCCCAACCCCATGGACTGCAGCCTACCAGGCTCCTCCATCCATGGGATTTTCCAGGCAAAAGTCCTGGAGTGGGGTGCCACTGCCTTCTCCCTCCACACATTCTAGGATAGTCATAACTTTTCTTCCAAGGAGAAAGCTTCTTTTAATATGATGGCTGCAGTCACCATTTGCACTGATTTTGGAGCCCCCCAAATAAAGTCTCTCACTATTTCCACTTTTTCTCCATCTATTTGCCATGTTTAGTTTCTGAATGTTGAGGTTTAAGCCAACTTTTTCACTCTTCTCTTTGAATTTCATCAAAAGGCTTTTTAGTTCTTTGATTTCTGCCGTAACGGTGGTGTCATCTGCATATCTGAGGTTAATGATATTTCTCCCTGCAATCTTGATTCCAACTTGTGCTTCATCCAGCCCAACATTTCTCATGTTGTACTCTGCATTAAGTTAAATAAGCAGGGTGAGAATATACAGCCTTGACGTACTCCTTTGCCTATTTGGAACCAGTCTGTTTTAAATGTCCATTTCTAACTGTTGCATCCTGGCCTGCATACAGATTTTTCAGAAGGCAGGTCAGGTAGTCTGGTATTTCCATTTCTTGAAGAATTTTCCACAGTGTGTTGTGATCCACATATTCAAAGGCTTTTGGCATAGTCAATAAAGCAGAAGTAAATGTTTTTCTGGAACTCTCTTGCTTTTTCATGATCCAATAGATGTTAGCAATTTGATCTCTGGTTCCTCTGCCTTTTCTAAAACCAGCTTGAACATCTGAAAGTTCACAGTTCATGTATTGCTGGAGCCTGACTTGGAAAACTTTGAGCATTACTTTACTAGGGTGTGAGATGCGTGCAATTGTGCGGTAGTTTGAGCATTCTTTGGCATTGCCTTTCTTTGAGATTGGAATGAAAACTGGCTTTTCCAGTCCTGTGGCCACTACTGAGTCTTCCAAATTAGCCAGCATGTTGAAGGCAGCACTTTCACAGCATCATCTTTTAGGATTTGAAATGGCTCAATTGGGATTCCATCACCTCCACTAGCTTTGTTCATAGTGATGCTTCCTAATGCCTTCTTGACTTTTCATTCCAGAATATTTGGCTCTTGGTGATAATCACACCATCATGATTATCTGGATCATGATCTGTTTTATATAGTTCTGTGTATTCTTGCCACCTCTTAATATCATCTGCTTCTGTTAGGTCCACACCATTTTTGTCCTTTATTGTGCCCATCTTTGCAAGAGTATTTCCCTTGGTATCTCTAATTTTCTTGAAGAGATCTCTAGTCTTTCCCATTTTTCTTCTATTTCTTTGCACTGATCACTGAGGAAGACTTTCTTGTCTCTTCCTGCTATTCTCTGGAATTCTGCATTCAAATGGGTATATCTTTCCTTTTCTCTTTTGCCTTTACCTTCTCTTCTTTTCTCAGCTATTTGTAAGGCCTCCTCAGATAGCTATTTTGCTTTTTTGAATTTCTTTTTCTTGGAGATGGTCTTGATCACTGCTTCCTATACGTCACCATCCTCTGTCCATAGTTCTTCAGGCACTCTGCCTATCATATCTAATACCTTGAATCTATTTTTCATTGCCACTGTATACAGGATTTGATTTAGGTCATACCTGAATGGTCTAGTGGTTTTCCCTACTTTCTTCAATTTAAGTCTGAATTTGGCAATAAGGAGTTCATGATCTGAGCCACAGTCAGCTCC
>SJYC01109391.1:0-23121 GCA_006408675.1 Madoqua kirkii
CTGGCGGAGTCTTTAGGGTTTTCTATGTAAAGGATCATATCATCTACAAACAGTGAGAGTTTTACTTCTTCTTTTTCTAATCTGGATTCCTTTTATTTCTTTTTCTGCTCTGACTGCTATGGCCAAAACTCCCAAAACTATGTTGAATAATAGTGATGAGAGTGGGCACCCTTGTCTTCTTCCTGACTTCAGGGGGAATGCTTTCAATATTTCACCATTGAGAATAATGTTTGCTGTGGGTTTGTCATATATAGCTTCATGGCATCCGATCCCATCACTTCATGGGTAATAGATGGGGAAACAGTGGAAACAGTGTCAGACTTTATTTGGGGGGGGGGGGCTCCATCAATATTTCACCATTGAGAATAATGTTTGCTGTGGGTTTGTCATATATAGCTTCATGGCATCCGATCCCATCACTTCATGGGTAATAGATGGGGAAAGAGTGGAAATAGTGTCAGACTTTATTTGGGGGGGGGGGGGCTCCAAAATCACTGCAGATGGTGACTGCAGCCATGAAATTAAAAGACGCTTTCTCCCTGGAAGAAAAGTTATGACCAACCTAGATAGCATATTCAAAAGCAGAGACATTACTTTGCCGACTAAAGTCTGTCTAGTCAAGGCTATGGTTTTTCCTGTGGTCACGTATGGATGCGAGAGTTGGACTGTGAAGAAGGCTGAGAGCCGAAGAATTGATGCTTTTGAAATGTGGTGTTGGAGAAGACTCTTGAGAGTCCCTTGGATTGCAAGGAGATCCAACCAGTTTATTCTGAAGGAGATCAACCCTGGGATTTCTTTGGAAGGACTGATGCTAAAGCTGGAACTCCAGTACTTTGGCCACCTCATGCGAAGAGTTGACTCATTGGAAAAGACTCTGATGCTGGGAAGGATTGGGGACAGGAGGAGAAGGGGATGACCCAGCATGAGATGGCTAGAAGGCATCACCGACTTGATGGGCATGAGTTTGGGTGAACTCCTGGTGTTGGTGATGGACAGGGAGGCCTGGAGTGCTGCAATTCATGGTGTTGCAAAGAGTCGGACATGACTGAGTGACTGAACTAAACTGAACTGATGTTCCTTCTGTTCCTGCTTTCTGGAGGGTTTTTTTTAATTTTTCATAAATGGATATTGAATTTTGTCAAGGTTTTATCTGCATCTACTGAGATAATCATATGGTTTTTATTTTCTAATTTGTTAATGTGGTATATTACATTGGTTGATTTGCAGATATTGAAAAATCCTTGCAGCCCTGGGATAAAGCCCGCTTGGTCATGGTATATAATCTTTTTAATATATTGTTAGTTTCTGTTTGCTCAAATTTTGTTAAGGATTCTTGCATCTATGTTCATCGGTGATATTGGCCTGTAGTTTTCTTTTTTTATGTGGCATCTTTGTGTGGTTTTGGTTTTAGGGTGATGATAGCCTCATAGAATGAGTTTGGAAGTTTACCTTCCCGTGCAATTTTCTGAAAGAATTTGAGTAGGATAAGTGTTAGCTCTTCTCTTAATTTTTGGTAGAATTCAGCTGTGAAGCCATCTGGTCCTGGGCTTTTGTTTGCTGGAAGGTTGGTGATTCCAGTTTCAATTTCTGTGCTTGCGATGGGTCTGTTAAGATTTTCCATTTCTTCCTGGTTCAGTTTTGGAAAGTTGTACTTTTCTAACAATTTGTTCATTTCTTCCAAACTTTCCTTTTTTTTTTTTTTTTTTTTCATATAGTTGCTGATAGTGGTCTCTTATGATTCTTTGTATTTCTGTGTTGTCTGTTGTGATCTCTCCATTTTCATTTCTAATTTTGTTGATTTGATTTTTCTCCCTTTGTTTCTTGAGTCTGGCTAATGGTTTGTCAATTTTATTTAACTTCTCAAAGAACCAGCTTTTGGCTTTGTTGATTTTTGCTATGGTCTTTTTGTTTCTTTTGCATTTATTTCTGCCCTAAGTTTTAGGATTTCTTTCCTTTTACTAACCCTGGGGTGCTTTATGTCTTCCTTTTCTAATTGCTTTAGGTGTAGAGTTAGGCTGTTTATTTGACTTTTTTCTTATTTCTTGAGGTAAGCCTGTACTGCTATGAACCTTCCCTTTAGCACTGCTTTTACAGTGTCCCACAGGTTTGGGTTGTTGTGTTGTCATTTTCATTCATTTCTATCATATTTTAATTTCTTTTTTGATTTCTTCTGTGATTTGGTGGTTATTCAGCAACATATTTTTCAGCCTCCATATGTTGGAATTTTTAATAGTTTTTCTCCTGTACTGGACATCTAATCTTACTGCATCGTGGTCAGAAAAGATGCTTGGAATGATTTCAGTTTTTTTAAATTTACCATAGCTAGATTTGTGGCCCAGGATGTGATCTATCCGTGAGAAGGTTCCATGTGCGTTTGAGAAAAAGGTGAAATTCATTGTTTTGGGGTGAAATGCCCTATAGATATCAATTAGGTCTAACTGGTCTATTGTATCATTTAAGGTTTGTGTTTCTTTGTTAATTTTCTGTTTAGTTGATCTGTCCATAGGTGTGAGTGGGGTATTAAAGTCTCCCACTATTATTGTGTTATTATTAATTTCCCCTTTCATATTTGTTAGCATTTGTCTTACATATTGCAGTGCTGCTATGTTGGGTGCATATATATTTATAATTGTTATATCTTCTTCTTGGATTAATCCTTTGATCATTATGTAGTGTCCTTCCTTGTCTCTTTTCACAGCCTTTGTTTTAAAGTCTATTTTATTGCATATGAGTATTGCTACTCCTGCTTTCTTTTGGTCTCTATTTGTGTGGCATATCTTTTTCCAGCCTTTCACTTTCAGTCTGTATGTGCCCCTTGTTTTGAGGTGGATCTCTTGTAGACAACATATCCAGTGGTCTTGTTTTTGTATCCATTCAGCCAGTCCTTGTCTTTTGGTTAGGGCATTCAACCCATTTACATTTAAGGTAATTATTAATAAGTATGATCCTGTTGCCCTGTACCTTATTGTTTTGGGTTCGAGTTTATACACCCTTTCTGTGTTTCCTGTCTAGAGAAGATCTTTTAGCATTTGTTGGAGAGCTTATTATTTATTTCTTAAAGTTTTATTGGAGTATAGTTAATTTACAATGTTGCTTTAGTTTCAGGTGAACAGCAAAGTGATTCAGTTTTATGTATATGTGTATATATATATATATATATATATATATATATACACACACATATCCACTCTTTTTCAGATTCTTTTCCCACATGGGTCATTACAGACTATTGAGTAGAGTTCCCTGTACTATAAAGTAGGTCCTTATTAGTGATCTATCATATATATATAGTGTGCATATGTCAATCCCAATCTCTTAATTTATTCCCCCTCACCATCAATCGATAAAGACTTTTATCTTTATTAGGATGAAGTGGCAACTTCTAAGTTCCTCACAAATGAAACTGGAAATAGGACACACACCTTTAATTTTTAGAAAGTTACTTTACACTTTATAATTTTCTAATACATGTCTTTTCTTCTTCTCTAGGAAGAAGAAAAAAAGCCTTGTCTTTTTTACTTCCTCACTTAAGGTAGACACTAGCCTATTAAAAGCAGTGCTTTTCTGAGACCAGCCATTTACCTTCATAGCCAAATCACAGAAATAGATACCCTAAAAGCCAGTAATTCCAGAAAGAAGACTTCCGGAATGGGCAGCCATGGAACAAATGCAGATTAGATGTTTCAGTCCAGAGATCCTAATATCATGGACAATGATCATGAGATAGTGATTATGAATGCATTAATTCATAAGTCACAATTCTAATTATCAGTTTACCACTGTGCCCCAGTCTATGGAGAGATACAATTTATGCCTTTCTGCAAAGACCTAAAAACAGCATCCCTTAATCTATCATGCCTTTCCTTGTGTACTGTAACATATACAAAATAGGATCCTATGGTGAGAAAAAAAAAACACAAACAAACACTGTACAATTATTTTAAATCATGTTAAGTTGAACATAAAGTAAAATATAAATATATTTCAGTTTATCTTAAAATGAATATTGGATATTAAAATGCTGCTCTGAGATAATGATTATGATGATGTAATTTTTTTCATGTATTTAATAGATTGAATCCTTTGCCACTATTTCTGCCTTCTGAAGCCAGGAAGGGAGTATTTTTTCTCTTTACTGGCAATTCACTGAGTGTATAATTTTGAATAATCATTTATAATTATTTCTTAGGCATGTTCCCAAACCTTTTATCCAATTCCAAAAACCTGGCATATGCACTGTGCTTTTGAAGTTAGGTTAGAATTGGAAGTATTTATAATATGGAGTTTGGCAATCATTCCTCTTGAAGTAGGACCAGGACTTGCACTGTGCCACGCAGATGTCAGGAAAGCAAAATACTCCTCTTATAAATTTAGCAGCACACCGTTTTACAGAAGTGGTGGCAGTCATTCTCTGCCAAACCTGTCTGCAATGGTCAAGGTAGAAAATATGGTAGTCATTAAAATGTAATTTCCTTTCTGTGTGTGATTCACTAAATTCCATAACAACGAAAACTATAACAACAGAGTTATTAAGATACAATCTCTTGGATTAATCACTTCCAGATTTTCTTTCAGTTTCACTACTTACTTTTCAGGTAAATTGGTAAGTTATTGAATGCTCTGATCTTTAGCTTCATTACCTATAAATGGGGGTCAGCAAAGTTTCTCTATGTAGGGGCAGAGAGTAACTGTTCTAGGCTTTGCTGGCCACAGGTTCTTTGTCCCACAACTACACAACTCTGACTTGTAGAGCAAACTTTCTATAGACAGGATGCAAACAAGTAGATGTTGCTGTGTTCCAAAGAAACTTTATTTCCAGGTATGCGATTTGAATTTCATATAACTTTCACATGTCAGGAACTATTATTCTTCCTTTTATTATGTTCAACCACTTAAACATTTAAAATTCATCCTTAGTTCATGGGCCACACAAAAACAGATGGAAGGCAGACTCATGTGCCATAGTTTGTCAAATCTATAAAATGGAAATCATTTTATTAATTACTTTATGGAGTTATGATGAAGAATAAGAGAGACAGCAAAGTTCTTAGTTCCATTAGGCCTTTACGATTTTTATTCATGTAAGTGTGGTTTGTAGAGAGCAGTCATTCTGGGAGTTAATGTATATTTTCAACTCTGCTGTTACTCAGAAGGGTTTTGTGCACCACTTTGGGAAGTGGATTAAGAGACTGCATTAGACCCTCTTACTTTCTGAGAACCCTGGCAGCAGGAGGCAGTAGAAAGGACAGCACAACTGTACCAGATGAAATCAGAAGGCTTAGCTGGGTAGCCAGCCCCTTAGCACTGTAGGGCTTGGCTAATACTGAGTTTCAGACAGGCTAGCAACAATGCTGAGGAAATCTGATTTAACGGGTTGAACACACATCAAGAAGTGTCCAAGTCAGTGAGTCATTCATACAAAATTTCTTCATTTTGAATACATTCAGAATTACTCTATTAAGCAGAGATTTACAGCAAGAATGCAAATTCAATGGGGGATCTATGCGCTAAACTCAAAAATGAAGCATTAAACAAAGAAGACACAGACTGATGTTGGCTGTGACAATACATATTTGAGTTTCCTTTGCTGAACAAGGGACCCTATCTGCCAAGTTTACAGCAGTAAAAATTATTCCACTGGTGGATAATATTGGTCCTGATAGCTCAAGGTATAGAATATTGGTACTGATTGGTTGAGGAGACATTTAGGTATTTAATATTAAAAATGTACAGGCCAACCAGTGTACTGTCATTTGCTCATAATATTTCTTTAACTCTGTTACTAACAGCTCACAATAATGTACTCCCATTTCATAGAAAGTAAGTGGTAGAGTCAGATATGATCTATCTGAATCCAAATCCCCTTCTCTTTTATAGGTCCGAGAGGACGTATTTTCTTTTTTCTTAAAGTGAGTGTGTGAATGAGTGATAGTCACTCAGTCATGTCCGACTCCCTGCAACCCCATGGACCACATCCACCAGGCTCCTTCATCCATGGAATTCTCCAAGCAAGAATACTGGAGTGGGTTGCCATTTTCTTCTCCAATTTCTCTTAAATGTCTCTGTTAACTCTGTTAAACATTGGGTAAATTAGCAAAAAGTTAGCTAGCAGATCTGAGCTGGTTCAGTAGAAGAACCCAAAGTTTCTGGGATGAAGGCAGTGCTTATTCAGGCTCACCTGGATTTCCTTGTTTTCTAACATGCCATTCCCCTAGTATCTGGGAAGCTTCCAATATTGCAAATTCTGTGGGGTGTTTGTGCCAGCTCCTACTTCTCTATAAATATGTAAAGTATTACAGGCAGTGGTGTCTATATCAGGAAGTTAATAAATCATGTGGCCCTCTTCACTGTGGGTGTGGAGAGCTGCTGGCAGCATGGCATGTGGCCCAGCATGGGTAACACCCTCTGTCCCATGATGGCTTCCCTGGGCATTGGGTAAGTCAATAGACAGGCAGCTTTACCTCCAAAAATTAGACATCTATGAGGTAGATCTTATCATGCATCTGGACCCCATCTTTGACTTAAAGAGGAAGAAATTGATTTAGAGATGTTGCCTGCTCAGAAGTTACCAAGACCAAGATTCAAGACTACATCATGCCCTGCAAACCAAAGGCCTGGCGAGGGATGGCATGGCAAGGGATGAGAGCACACAGAGTAGGTGGCCAAGCTGGACCAGGAACTGGTGTGAGCGGTTCTCTAATAACCTGCTCCCACGCAAGAAGCACTCTGGAAACAGATGTGGCATTATTGATAAAGAAATGGAACATACGAAGACACTTTGGAATCAATGGTTTTCAAAACCATACCAACTTTCCATCTACCATGCCAGAGGAGCAATTGAATATCATCTTTTTATTCTCTTTTTAGAAAAGGTATTATAATTTTCACAAAAAAGACAAAGGATATGCACTAAAATATATATGAAATAAAATATTAGACAGCTGTATCACGTTGTTAATTAATAATACTGATGAGTTATTTTTCTACATTTTGTGATAATTGGTAGTTTAACTTAGAAACTTTGTTGAGGTTTCTTCTCTAATTTATAATAAATGTATACTTTTATCCCTTATTTTTATTCATACTCATGTAATGTTTTCCTTAAGTTAGGGGTCCCCAAAATTGAATATGCTTCAAGCATCACAAAACCTGAATCAGCCAAGGGTGAGGTTCTTCTATTAGCATGCAGTGGTGCCCAGTCCAAGACTGCTTCTCTGATGCATAGACATGGTGTCTGCTGTATTACAGATTGTTCAGTCATTTCACCATAAATAGTTCTCTCACGTTGGCAAATGGTATGTTGGTGTCCGCTATTCATGTATTCCTTGCCTTAGTCAGAAATGACTCAGAAATAGGCAATGTTGAGTTTGCATATGGCAAGTATTTTATCAACTGTGGTCAAGAGCAAGTTATGTGATTTCTCAATATCTACTTTTTAAGAATGTAATAATGTGAGTTGTTGTTGTTGTTCAATTGCCCAGTCATGTCTGATTCTTTGCGACCCTATGAGCTGCAGCAAGCCAGGCCTCTCTGTTCCTTACCATCATCCGAAGTTTGCCCAAGTTTATATCCATTGCATCAGTGATGCCATCCAGCCATCTTTTCCTCTGACACTCTCTTCTCCTTCTGCCCTCTATCTTTGCAGCATCAGGGACTTTTCCAGTGAGTCAGCTGTCACATCAGATGAGCATATGAGTTGTATTAAGCACTAAATAAAATTGTGTTGGAGTAGTTCCTGGCTTACAGAATATCAGTGTTATCCAGTGTAGTGTTTATCAACATTATTTTTATTGTACAGACCTATGTAAGGCAGAGACTAGTTTAGAGTTCATTCTTTGGAAATTTATGTTGTCAACAAAATCTTCCTATTTAGGGTAACAGATGAAAACAATAAGACATCAAAAATTAGTTGGAGCTGTGTTTGATGGAAATGAAGTGTGTTCATGAGTGAAGTGTGGCAGCGAAGTGGTTCACCCACTGGTTCTGAAGGTGACTCAGTCCTTTACTAGAGAGAGTACCAAGCACACAGGATCCAGATGCAACTTCATGGAATGTTTATCCTTCCATGGCATGTACTTTGGCAGAATTCCCACAAACACAATACAGCAAGTCCCCTGCATACAAATCTTCAGGTTGTGAACTTTTAAAGGTGTGAATATGCATTCTAATGTTCATACATGTGTGTTAGTTCACATGTGTGGGATCCATTCTCATGTGTGCACCCTCTACCAGTGGTTGTGCTTTTGTGAGCTTTACTGTGCAGTACTGTATCTAGTACAGTAGTACAGTATCTAGTAGCCCAGGAGGTCCAGAAGTAAGCGTGAAAACAGTGGTGATGTAGCTGGTACTACTGTACTGTGAGATTAAAAATGTTCTCTTCTACTGAGTCCAAATGTCTGTTCTCTGTGTCTGTGTCTCCCTTGTTGCCCTGCACAAGCAATCGTAGGAGAAGGAGGGGTGATTTGAAAGAATAGCATCGACGCACATACATTACCATAGGTAAAATAGATAGCCGGTGGGCGGTTGATGTGTGACAAACCAGTGCTCTGTGGTAAGCTGGAGGGATGGAATGGGGAGGGAGGTGGGGGTGGAGTCCAGGAGGGAGGGGACACATGCATGCCCATGACTGGTTCACGGTGATGTATGGCAAAAACCATCACAGTATTGTAAAGTGATTGTCCTCCAATTAGATAGATAAATAAAAATAAAACTTAAAAGTGTGTGTTTGTGTGTGTGTGTTTTAATGTTATAAACCTATTGCAGTGCAGTGCTATATAGCCTATGCTGTTAGTTGGGTACCTGGGATAACTTTGTTGGACTTGTATGCAAATTGGACTGACAAACCTGCTCTTGGATAGAACTCATTCATAAAGGTAGGTGACCTGTATTAACCTCATCATGTCTAAAACTAAATCAGACTCAACCCATAGACATCTGCTTGGTTCTTTTCTGCTCCTTTGATTAGAAGTCAGGAGAAGTTGGGTTCATTCTGCGAGACACACCTTAGTCATAAGACAACACAAAACCTACAGCCTATACAGCATCTTTCAAGAATAAATGCAAGTAAGTTTGAGGTCCTGGAAGGAAAACTCTTTTATAAATTCAAGAAATCCTTATATCTAACTTTCTTCTGGATGCTTTGTTAAAATAGAGTTTGAAATATAAAAGAACAAAGATCAGCCCTTTCATTATATATGGAAGTAACATTCAATTTTATTTTGTTTAAAATTATGTGTCCGAATTTATACTTAATGATTTAAAAACTCCACGTTCTTTTTGAGTAGTTGAATAAAACTCTCGCATTTGCATTTGTACCAAATAAACAAATATCTCAGAATTATTTATAATACGTATATCATTTGTTTGAATGACTTTTTCTGTAGTGTGTAGCTAGTTAGTAATGTATTTCAGTTGATTGAATTAACATATCCATTTTCTTTGATAAGCTTCATATCTTCTAGTGGATATGATTGGTCATCAATTTCTCTAGCAATAAAAATATAAAAAGACAATGTTCATATTTTAATTTCATAGATGAATGTATGCATACAACAAACAAATACAACACAAGAAAGCCAAACCAGCATCCCACTGTTGAGAAAACAGTGAAAATATTTTATTTATTGGGCATTTTCATAATCATTTTTACAAAAATCAATTCAATTTCCAAAGACAGAGATAATTGTTTCTTTGAAATATGAAATAAAGTTATAATACATGATTTAAAATAGTTCTTATAGTTTCTTTCTCTACATAGTTTATATTTAACCTTCATAATTAGGTCTTTAAGAATTCATCAGGGAAGCTATTCCCCCTGAAGTAATGTTCTAAATTTAATAAATCTTCAATTCTCAAACTGTGTTTGAGAACGACTCAAAAGAGAGAGATGTCCAGAGGTTTCTCATGCAACTAAATTTTGAGAAACAATTGTACTGTGGTAACTGCCAGATCTGAGCAGTTACCTTTCATGATTTCTTCTTTTCTCACATTTTTTTTTCTTTAGCTTTACTGAAGTATAATTGACAAAAAAATTATAGGATAGTTAAAGTATATTATGTGATGAACTGATATATATATATAGTGGAAGAATTCCTCCCATCAATTTAATTAATACATCCATCATCCACATATTTACCTGTTTATGTGTGTTTGAGAACACCAAAATTCTACTCTTTTAGCAAATTTCAGTTACACAATAGTGTTATCAATATAGTCATCATGTTACACAATAGATCCTTGGCTCTTATTCATCTTAAAAACGAAAGCTTTTACCCTTTTACCAAATGCTCCCTATTCCTCCAATGCTCAGTCCCTGTCCATTACTTTTTTACTGTTTCTGTGAGTTTGACTCTTAATTTATCATTTTAGATCCCACATGTGAATGATACCATGCACTGTTTGTCTTTCTCTCTCTGACTTATTTCACTTAGCATAATGTTCTCAAGTTTGTTCATGTTGTTACTAATGAGAAGATTTCCTTTTTTTAAACACTGAGTAACGTTTCATCATATATATACCACATTTTCTTATTCACTCATCTGTAGGAGGACATGGGTTGTTTGTATACCTTGGCTATTGTGAATAATGTTGCTGTGAATGTGAGAGTACAAATATCTCATCAAGATAATGATTTTAGGATACATACCCAGATGTGGGATTACTGGTTTTAATATGGTCAGTTCAGTTCAGTCACTCAGTTGTGTCTGACTCATTGTGATCCCATGGACTGCAGCACCCCAGGCTTCCCTGTCCATCACCAGCTCCCGGAGCTTACTCAAACCCATGTCCATTGAGTCAATGATGTCATCCAACCATCTCATCCTCTGTTGTCCCCTTCTCTTCCCACCTTCAATCTTTCCCAGCATCAGGGTCTTTTCAAATAAGTCAGCTCTTTGCATCAGGTGGCCAAAGTATTGGAGTTTCAGCTTCAACACCAGTCCTTCCAGTGAACATTCAGGACTAATTTCCTTTAGGATGGACTGGTTGGATCTCCTTCTAGTCCCAGGGACTCTCAAGAGTCTTCTCCAATACCACAATTTGAAAGTATCAATTCTTTGGCACTCAACTTTCTTTATAGTCCAACTCTCACATCCATACATGACTACTGGGAAAGCCATAGCCTTGACTAGATGGACTTTTGTTGGCAAAGAAATGTCTCTGCTCTTTAATATGCTGTCTATATTCCCCCTGAAGTAATGTTCTAAATTAATAAATCTTCAATTCTCAAACTGTGTTTGAGAACGACTCAAAAGAGAGAGATGTCCAGAGGTTTCTCATGCAACTAAATTTTGAGAAACAATTGTACTGTGGTAACTGCCAGATCTGAGCAGTTACCTTTCATGATTTCTTCTTTTCTCACATTTTTTTTTCTTTAGCTTTACTGAAGTATAATTGACAAAAAAATTATAGGATAGTTAAAGTATATTATGTGATGAACTGATATATATATATAGTGGAAGAATTCCTCCCATCAATTTAATTAATACATCCATCATCCACATATTTACCTGTTTATGTGTGTTTGAGAACACCAAAATTCTACTCTTTTAGCAAATTTCAGTTACACAATAGTGTTATCAATATAGTCATCATGTTACACAATAGATCCTTGGCTCTTATTCATCTTAAAAACGAAAGCTTTTACCCTTTTACCAAATGCTCCCTATTCCTCCAATGCTCAGTCCCTGTCCATTACTTTTTTACTGTTTCTGTGAGTTTGACTCTTAATTTATCATTTTAGATCCCACATGTGAATGATACCATGCACTGTTTGTCTTTCTCTCTCTGACTTATTTCACTTAGCATAATGTTCTCAAGTTTGTTCATGTTGTTACTAATGAGAAGATTTCCTTTTTTTAAACACTGAGTAACGTTTCATCATATATATACCACATTTTCTTATTCACTCATCTGTAGGAGGACATGGGTTGTTTGTATACCTTGGCTATTGTGAATAATGTTGCTGTGAATGTGAGAGTACAAATATCTCATCAAGATAATGATTTTAGGATACATACCCAGATGTGGGATTACTGGTTTTAATATGGTCAGTTCAGTTCAGTCACTCAGTTGTGTCTGACTCATTGTGATCCCATGGACTGCAGCACCCCAGGCTTCCCTGTCCATCACCAGCTCCCGGAGCTTACTCAAACCCATGTCCATTGAGTCAATGATGTCATCCAACCATCTCATCCTCTGTTGTCCCCTTCTCTTCCCACCTTCAATCTTTCCCAGCATCAGGGTCTTTTCAAATAAGTCAGCTCTTTGCATCAGGTGGCCAAAGTATTGGAGTTTCAGCTTCAACACCAGTCCTTCCAGTGAACATTCAGGACTAATTTCCTTTAGGATGGACTGGTTGGATCTCCTTCTAGTCCCAGGGACTCTCAAGAGTCTTCTCCAATACCACAATTTGAAAGTATCAATTCTTTGGCACTCAACTTTCTTTATAGTCCAACTCTCACATCCATACATGACTACTGGGAAAGCCATAGCCTTGACTAGATGGACTTTTGTTGGCAAAGAAATGTCTCTGCTCTTTAATATGCTGTCTAGGTTGGTCATAACCTTTTATATGATAGTTCTACTTATAATTTCTTGAGGAATCTTCATGTTACTTTCCATAGTATCTGTACTAGTTTACCTTCCTACAGGGGGCACTCCGCAGAAAGAGTAGAGGCAGTGGAACTTCCCTCAGCAAAGCGGAGTGGTCCGGAGGAGAGGTGAGCCTGCTGTCCGCCAACCCAGCCCCTTGGCAAGCAAGAGACAATCAGACACGACAGGGGTTCCCTGGAAGCAGTTCCGGTTTATTGTTACAAACTCCCAGCTTATATAGATAAACAGGAGGGTTTTAGGAGGGACTTTCCATAGTTGCACCAATCACATTAAAGGCCAAATTGTCATGTCCCTTCATTATAACAGGAGTCTATGGAGATCACACACTGTCTACGTGCACAGAAATCAAGAGAGCCAGTCAAAAACTTTGACAGACAACATAGACCCTGCCCCCATCTCTTCCGCCAGGCGCCATCTTAGGTTTTCAACTGCAAAGCTAGCCCCTTTGTTTTTAAAGTTTCCCATTTAGGGCCCCACACCTTCTCACCAAGACTGTATCAGTGTTTCTTTTCCCCCCACATCCTCACCAGCGTTTGTCTTTTTGTTTGATGTGCATTTCCCTGATGCGATGATATTAATTAGTGGTGTTGAGCACTTGTCAGTATGCCTGTTGACCATTTGAGTTTCTTTTTTCAAAAGATATCTATTTATATATTTTGCTTTCTATTTTATTGGGTTATTCGTGTTTCTTCAATTGAATTATATGAGCTCCTTATATATGTTGGATATTAATTCCTTATCAGATATGAAGTTTACAAATATTTTCTCCCATTTCATAGACTTCCTTTTTATTGTCTTTCCTTTGCTGTGCAAAAACTTTTTACTTTGATGTAGTTCTACTTGTTTATTTTTGCCTTTCCTTTTTTGTATAAAATCCAGTAACTCATTACTAAGACCAATGTCAAGGAACTTACCATCTCTCCCTATTTTCTTTTGAAATTTTACAATTTCAGGTTTTGCCTTTATGTTTTCAATCCATTTTGCATTGATCATTTTGTATGTGGATGTCCAATTTTCTTTTCTTTTTTTAAATTTTTTTTATTTTTAATTTTATTTTTACTTTATCCTACATTACAATACTGTATTGGTTTTGCCATACTTTGACATGAATCAGCCACAGGTGTACACAACCATCTCTCCCTATTTTCTTTTGAAATTTTACAATTTCAGGTTTTGCCTTTATGTTTTCAATCCATTTTGCATTGATCATTTTGTATGTGGATGTCCAATTTTCTTTTCTTTTTTTAAATTTTTTTTATTTTTAATTTTATTTTTACTTTATCCTACATTACAATACTGTATTGGTTTTGCCATACTTTGACATGAATCAGCCACAGGTGTACACAATCTCCCAATGCCAAAGCCCCCTCCCACCTCCCACCCCATATCATCTCTCTGGATCATCCCATGCACCAGCCCCAAGCATCCTGTATCCTGTGTTGAACATAGACTGGCACTGTTTTTCTTACATGATAGTATACATGTTTCAATGCCTCAACACTATTTATTATAGAGACTATTCATCACTCATTCTGTGTTTTGTGTGTGTGTGTGTGTTCTTGTCAAAAATTATTTGACCATTAGTTGTGTGTTAATTTGGGGGCTCTTGATTCTGTTCCATTGATCTGTATGTCTTCTTTTATGCCAGTACCATACATTTTGATTGCCATAGCTTGATATATAGTCTGAAATCAGGAAGCATGATGCCACCAGCTTTGCTCTTCTTTTACAAGATTACTTTGGCTGTTTGAGGTCTTTTGGGGTTCCATACAAAATGTGGGCTGCTTTTTCTATTTCTATGAAAATGCCACTGGAATTTTGGTAGTGACTACATTGAATCTATAGATAATTTTGGTAGTATTGGCCTTTTAGTAATATGAATTCCTCTAATTCTTGAAAATGAAATATCTTTCCATTTATTTGTGCATTTAATTTCTTTCATGAATGCCATCAGTGTACAAATCTTTCACCTCTTTGATTAAATTTATTTCTAAGTATTTTACTTTTTTCTTGATGCTATTGTAAATGCTTCTAATAGTTTGTTGTTGATGTACAGAAATGCAGCTGATTCTCCTATACTGATTAGGCTGGGAAGATCTGTTGGAGAAGGGATAGGCTATCCACTCCAGTAGTATTGGGCTTCCCTTGTGGCTCAGCAGGTAAGGAATACACCTGCAGTGCAAGAGACCTGGGTTGGATCCCTGGGTTGGGAAGATACCCTGGAGAAGGGAAAGTCTACCCACTCCAATATTCTGGCCTGGAGAATATGACAATAGATCATATCTACTTCCCCATGGTAAATTAGTGTCCATATTGGTGTTCAGTGGTTAAATTGTGTCTCACTTTTTAGACCTCATGAACTGCAGCTCACCAGGTTCCTTTGTCCTGCATTATCTCCTGGAGTTTGCTTAAATTCATGTCCATCGGTGATGCAATCTAACCATCTCATCCTCTGCCACCCCCTCCACGTTGCATCACTTATTTTATTGTCATTTTTTTCAGTACTGTTGGAAAAGAATTACAGGGCAGGCATAATTTTTTCTAAGAAATAGATACAAGGAAATTATTGCAATAAATATATTAGTGCCTCCCTTCACATAAAATGTGTTTCACACTTGGCAGGGTCTTGTATTGGATCTGTCATCTATAAAATGCTCTGTTTAAAACCATACTTATGAAAGGATAAGAAGAAATAAAAATGAATTCAGCGAGGACACAAATATTCTGATGTAAGTAGGAGGTATACTGAATGGCATGAATTATGTAGAAAAATGTTTGTCTTAAAGCTTTTTTTTTTTTTTTACCACAGTTAAACATAAAGATTTCCATCAAAACAGTTACTCCAAGTTTAGGAGCATCACATGGTCAGCTCAGAAAAGATAATCTTTTCTTAATGTTGCCAAGGTGCTGCTCTCAGGCACTTAGACTGTCCTCTGAGACTCAAGTAAGGATCTCCAAGCTTGCAACTCTGTGTAAGGCAGAAGACAGAGGGCTAGTGGGAGAAAGTTTGGGACTGTGTTGGACTAATCTTAGGGTAAATGTATTTACAGTAACCAGGATGGGTTTCCCTGGTAGCTCAGCTGCTAAAGAATCTGCCTGCAATGCAGGAGACCCCAGTTTGACCTCTGGGTCAGGAAAATCCTCTGGAGAAGGGATAGGCTACCCACTCCTGTATTCTTGGGCTTCCCTGTGTCTCAGCCAGTAAAGAATATGCCTGCAATGCAAGAGACCTGCATTGGATCCCTGGGTTGGGAAGATCCCCTGGAGAAGAGAAAGGCTACCCACTCCAGTATGCTGGCCTAGAGAATTCCATGGCCTCTATAGTCCACTGGGTAGCAAAGAGTCAGACATGACTGAGCTACTTTCACTTTCAGGACTTGGTGTGCTCTGCTCATCAAAGTGTAAATGTTTCCTACTCTGCCTGGCCTGATTTCCCCAATTTCTACATCACGATCGACTTCCTTCCTAGGTTCAATCCCTACCTAGATGACCCTTAATGAGGCCCAAGCATCCTGCCCTGTTCCTATATGTAAACGACTTCTGGAAGGAATTAAAATCAATCATATGACTAGCAAGGTATTTTCCTGCCCATATGTACTTTTCTGTCTTGAGATTTGGCTTGTTGGGCTGTAGTTGCCAAAACAACCTTTGGAAGATGGACCTGGTTAAGACTCAGTCTCCCTAATCCTCTACAGACTACAGGTGTAGCCTTGGGCACTGGCTAAGCTAGGGTCAGATGTCAACTTTGTAAGAGAGCTGATCAAACCTTTAGCCTTTGTCTCTTCCCAAGATTCCAGCAAGCCTGAGTCATAATGATCTGAGTTAACCATGTGGAAAGATTATCTGAGTGAGTGAACATGACAAATAAATTGGTCCTCCCATCTTCACTCATTTTGTGAGGCTCACAGAAAAGCCCTCAAATTGATCTCAGAACTTTTTCTGAGCTGGATATAACCTCACAGCTTTTCTTAACGTACTGCTATAGCAAACTATTGTGCCATAAGAATGAGAGAAAATGGGCTTCCAGGTCAGTGATCCTAGCGTAGCTTGGATGGGGCACATAGATACTCACAGACCCTCACTGGGCATCTTTTCTCCTAACCTGAGCACGGGCTCCAGTAGGTGTGTCACATGGCCCTAGTTGTTCCAAGGCATGTGGAATCTTCCTGGACCAGGAATCAAATCTGTGTCCCTTGCATTGGCAGGTGGATTCTTAACCACTGGATCACCAGAGAAGTCCCTAATCTTCACACAAGGCTCGCCCACCTGTCAACTTTCTGAGGAGGTTGGTGTTCATCTGCGACTGTGCACCAGTTGGCCATTCAATCCCACAAAGGTTGCAAGTGACAAACTGAATTGAATCCCTGATTGACCTTGATCTCAGGCATCTGCACCCTGCAACTCTGCTCGGAGTCCCCACAGATACTGTGCCCACCCTGAGGGGCACCATCACAGACCTGCCACTCTGATTCCAGCTAGCATCCTCTTTCACCTGGATTTCTACAACAGCTTCCTTCCTGGTCTCCCTGCTGCCATACATGGCCACCTGCAGTCGATTCTCTACTAGCAGTCAGAGCTAACCTTTGAAAACAATACCATGGGGAGCATCGTCTTCTGTTTGAGTTATTACTGTACCCCAAGTGTCACAGTCCACGCCTGATATATAGCAGAGATCAAGCCTTGAACCTTTGAAGTGGGAGCACTGACTCCGAGATCCTAGACTACCAAAGAACTAAACCTAGGGTGTGTCAAATAGTGAGCACTCACACAAAGGAAACCACTTAAATTCAAGACCTGGCATCACCCAACCACTAGTAGCACCCTGTCCAGGATGCCTCATCTAAACAACAAACAAAGCAAAAATACAAACCCAATCATCAGCAGACAGGATTACCACCTCACTCACCCTTGTCCATCAGAGGAAAAACAAGCAAACAAACAAAAACTCAGCACAAATCTCACTCCATATGAAGTTTTCACAAACTGCTGGACAAATTTTAGAAGGGCAGAAACCAAAAGGAAGAAAGAATTCAACCTTCTTCAAGGAAAGAATCCAACTTTCCTTAAAGCCTGGGAAAAGGAGATCTCAAACACAGTAACTTAAAAAAATAATAATGAAAAGGTAGAGAAATACTACACAAATGAAGAAACAAACTAGAAACACAGAAGTCCAAATAAATGAAGAGGAAATAGGCAAACTACTTGAAAAAGAATTCAGAATAATGATTGTAAAGATTATCAAAAACCTTAAAAACAGAATGCATAAAATGCAAGAATCAATTAACAAAGACTTAGAAGAATGAAAGAATAAACATACAGAGACCAAAGAACATGATTACTGAAATTAAAAAATAGAAGGAAGGAATTCTAGAAGAAATCAACAGCAGAATATCTGAAGCAGACGAACGAATCAGTGAGCTGGAAGATAAAATGGTGGAAATAACTTCTGAAGAACAGAATAAAGTAAAAAGAATGAAAAGAACTGCGGATAGTCTCAGAGACCTCTGGGACAAAATCAAACACACCAACATTCAAATTATAGGGGTCCCAGAAGAATAAGAGAGAAAGAAAGTGTATGAGAAAATTTTTGAAGAGATTATAGATGAAAATTTCCCCAACATGGAAAAGGAAATAGCAATCAAGTCTAAGAGGCACAAAGAGTCCCATAAAGGATAAACCCAAGAGGAAACACATCAAGACACATACTAATCAAACTAACAAAGACTAAACACAAGAATATTTAAAACAACAAGGAAGAAGCAACAAGTAACATACAAGGGAAATCCCATACGCTTACTATCTGATCTTTTAGCAGAAAGTCTGTAGGCCAGAAGGGAATGGCAGGATATATTTAAAGTACTAAAAGGGAAAAATAATCTACAATCAAGATTGCTGTACCTGGAAAGGAGCTCATTCAAAATTGATGGAGAAATAAAAAACTTTTCAGACAAGCAAAAGTTAAGAGAATTCAGTACCACCAAACCAGCTTTACAACAAATGTTAAAGGGACATGTTTAGTCAAGAAATACAAGAGAAGAAGAACGATCTGAAAAATCAACCACAAACAATTAAGAAAATGGCAACAGGAAAATATATATCAATAATTGCTTTAAATGTAAATGGATTAAATGCTCCAACCAAAAGACAAAGACTGGCTAAATGGATACCTAAACAAAACCCATATGCTGTCTACAAGAAACCCACTTCAGACCTAAAGACACATATGGACTGAAAGTGAGAGGATGGGAAAATATATTCCATGCAAATGGGAAGCAAAAGAAATGTTGAGTAGCAATCCTCATCTCAGACAAAATAGACCTTAAAATAAAGAATACTACAAAAGATAAGGAAGGATGCTACATAATAATTAAGGGGTCAATCCAAGAGGAAGACGTCACAATTGTAAATATCCATGAACCCAACATAGGAGCACTTCAATACATAAGACAAACACTAACAGACATAAAAGGAGAAATTGACAGTAACACAATAATAGTAGGAGACTGTAACACCCACTCACACCAATGGACAGGTCAAGAGAAAATTAATAAGAAAACAGAAGTCTTAAATGATACATTAGATGAGGTGGATCTCACTGATATTTTCAGGACATTCCATCCAAATGCAGAAGAATAAGCCTTTATCTCAAATCCACATGGAATATTATCCAGGATAGACCACATCTTGGGTCAAAAATCAAGCAAAGGGGTCAATCCAAGAGGAAGACGTCACAATTGTAAATATCCATGAACCCAACATAGGAGCACTTCAATACATAAGACAAACACTAACAGACATAAAAGGAGAAATTGACAGTAACACAATAATAGTAGGAGACTGTAACACCCACTCACACCAATGGACAGGTCAAGAGAAAATTAATAAGAAAACAGAAGTCTTAAATGATACATTAGATGAGGTGGATCTCACTGATATTTTCAGGACATTCCATCCAAATGCAGAAGAATAAGCCTTTATCTCAAATCCACATGGAATATTATCCAGGATAGACCACATCTTGGGTCAAAAATCAAGCCTCAGTAAATTTACAAAAAATGAAATTGTATGAAACATCTTTTCTGACCACAATGCTACGAGACTACATATCAGCTACAAGAAAAAACTTTAAGAAACACAAACACATGGAGATTAAACAACACATTTCTAAATAACCGACAGATTACTGAAGAAATCAAAAGGGAATCAAAAATTTCTAGAGATAAATGACAATGACAACAGGACAACTCAAAACCTATGGGCTGCAGAAAAGGATTATAAGAGACTGTTATGAACAACTATATGGCAATAAAATGGATAACCTGGAAGGAACAGACAGATTACTAGAAAATTTCAATCTTCCAAGACTGAACCAGCAAGAAATAGAAATTATGAATAACCCAATTACAACCAGTGAAATTGAAGCTGTGATAAAAAATTTCCCGAAAAACAAAATCTCGGGACCAGGTGGCTTCACTGGAGAATTCTATCAAATATTTAGGGACGAGATAATGCCTATCCTTATACAACTCTTTGAAAAAAATTTCAGAGGCAGAAACTCTTCGAAACTCATTCTGTGATGCCACCATCACCCTGATACCAAAACCAAAGATGACAGGCCAATATCATTGATGAACTTAGATGCAAAAATCTTCAACAAAATTTTAGCAAAGAGAATTCATCAACAAATCAAAAAGCTCATACACCATGATCAAGTTGGGTTTATCCCAGGGATGAAATTATTCAATATTCAAAAATCAATCAATACCATATTAACAAATCATAAGATAAAATCATGTGATCATCTCAATAGATGCAGAAAAACTTTGACAAAATTCAGCATTCATTTATGATTACAACTCTTCAAAACATGGGCATAGAAGGAAGCTACCTCAACATAGTAGAGGCCATATATGATAAGCCTACAGGAAACATTATTCTCAATGGTGAGAAACTGAAAGCAGTCCCCCTAAGCTCAGGGACAAGACAAGGGTGTCCACTTTCATCACTACTATTCAACATAGTTCTGGAAGTCCTAGCTACACCAATCAGAGAAGAAAAAGACATAAAAGGGATCCAGATCAAAAAGAAGTAAAGCTCTCACTGTAGATGACATGATACTGTACATAGGAAACCCTAAAGACAGTATCAGAAAATTACTAGAGCTAATCAATGAATTTAGCAAAGTTGCAGGATACAAAATCAATACACAGAAATCACTTGCATTTTTTTATACTAACAATGAAAAATCAGAAAAAGAAATTAAGGAATCAATCCCATTTACCATTGCAACAAAAACATTAAATACCTAGGAATAAACTTACCTAAGGAAACAAAAGAACAGTACACAAAAAATAATAAGACACTAATTTAAGAAATCAAAGACAACATAAACAGATGGAGAGATATTCCATGTTCCTAGGTAGGAAGAATCAATACTGTGAAAATGACATACTGCCAAACACAATCTACAGATTCAATGCAATCCCTATCAAATTACCAATGACATCTTTCACAGAACTAGAACACAAAATTTGACATATCATATGGAAACACAAAAGACCCTGAATAGCCAAAGCAGTCTTGAGAAAGAAGAATGAAGCTTGAGAAAACAACCTTCCTCACTTCAGATTACACTACAAAGCCTCAGTCATCAAGACAGTATAGTACCTCACAAAAACAGGAAAATAGACCAATGGAACAAGATAGAAAGCCCAGAAATAAACCCACAAGCCTATGGGTACCTTATTTTTGACAAAGGAGGCAAGAATATACAATGGGGCAAAGGCAGCCTCTTCAATAAATGGTGCTGGGAAAACTGGACAGCTACATGCAAAAGAATGAAATTAGAATACTTCCTAACACCATATACAAAGAGAAACTCAAAATGGATTAAAGACCTAAATGTAAGACCAGAAACTATAAAATTCTTAGAGGAAAACATAGGCAGAACACTCGATGACATAAATCAAAGCAAGATCCTCTATGACCCACCTCCTAGAGTAATGGAAATTAAAAAAAAAAAAAAGTAAACAAGTGAGACTTGATTAAACTTAAAAGCTTTTACACAGCAAAGGAAACTATAAACAAGGTGAAAAGACAACTCTCAGAATGGGAGAAAATAATAGCAAATGAAACAACCGACAAAGGATTAATTCCAAAATATATAAGCAACTCATACAACTCAATACCAGAAAAACAAACAACCCAATCAAAAAAATGGGAAGAATATCTAAACAGACATTTCTCCAAAGAAGACATACAGATAGCTAACAAACACATGAAAAGAGGCTCAACATCGCTTGTTATTAGAGAAATGCAAATCAAAACTACAATGAGATATCACCTCTTACCAGTCAGCATGGCCATCATCAAATAGTCTACAAACAATAAATACTGGAGAGGGTGTGGAGAAAAGGGAACACTCTTGCACTGTTGATGGTTATGTAAATTAATACAGCCACTCTGGAAGATGGAAATCTGTATGCAGGTCAAGAAACAACAGTTAGAACTGGACATGAAGCAACAGACTGGTTCTAAATCAGGAAAATAGTCCATCAAGTCTATATATTGTCACTCTGCTTATTTAACTTATATGCAGAGTACATCATGAGAAATGCTGGGCTGGATGAAGCACAAGCTGGTATCAAGATTTCCAGGAGAAATATCAATACCTTAGATATGCAGATGACACCACCCTTATGGCAGAAAGGAAAGAACTAAAGGGCCTCTTGATGAAAGTGAAAGAGGAGAGCTAAAAAGTTGGCTTAAAACTCAACATTCAGAAAACTAAGATCTTGGCGTCTGATCCCATCAGTTCAGTTCAGTTCAGTTCTGTTCTGTTGCTCAGTCGTGTCTGACTCTTTGTGACCCCATGAATCGCAGCACACCAGGCCTCCCTGTCCATCACCAACTCCCGAAGTTCACTCAGACTCACGTTCATCAAGTCCGTGATGCCATCCAGCCATCTCATCCTCGGTCATCCCCTTCTCCTCCTGCCCCCAGTCCTTCCCAGCATCAGAGTCTTTTCCAGTGAGTCAACTCTTCTCATGAGGTGGCCAAAGTACTGGAGTTTCAGCTTTAGCATCATTCCTTCCAAAGAAACCCCAGGGTTGATCTCCTTCAGAATGGACTGGTTGGATCTCCTTGCAGTCCGAGGGACTGTCAAGAGTCTTCTCCAACAGCACAGTTCAAAAGCATCAATTCTTTGGTGCTCAGCCTTCTTCACAGTCCAACTCTCACATCCATACATGACCACAGGAAAAACCATAGCCTTGACTAGATGGATTTCATGCCAAATAGATGGGGAAACAATGGAAATAGTGAGAAATTTTATTTATTTATTTATTTTGAGCTCCCAAATCACTGCAGATGCTGACTGCAGCCATGAAATTAAAAGATGCTTACTTCTTGGAAGAAAAGTTATGACCAACATAGACAGCATAATTAAAAGCAGAAACATTAGTTTACCAACAAAGGTCCGTCTAGTCAAAGCTACAGTTTTTCCAGCAG
>SJYC01109392.1:0-31978 GCA_006408675.1 Madoqua kirkii
ACTTCAGATTACACTACAAAGCCTCAGTCATCAAGACAGTATAGTACTGCACAAAAACAGGAAAATAGACCAATGGAACAAGATAGAAAGCCCAGAAATAAACCCACAAGCCTATGGGTACCTTATTTTTGACAAAGGAGGCAAGAATATACAATGGGGCAAAGGCAGCCTCTTCAATAAATGGTGCTGGGAAAACTGGACAGCTACATGCAAAAGAATGAAATTAGAATACTTCCTAACACCATATACAAAGAGAAACTCAAAATGGATTAAAGACCTAAATGTAAGACCAGAAACTATAAAATTCTTAGAGGAAAACATAGGCAGAACACTCGATGACATAAATCAAAGCAAGATCCTCTATGACCCACCTCCTAGAGTAATGGAAATTAAAAAAAAAAAAGTAAACAAGTGAGACTTGATTAAACTTAAAAGCTTTTACACAGCAAAGGAAACTATAAACAAGGTGAAAAGACAACTCTCAGAATGGGAGAAAATAATAGCAAATGAAACAACCGACAAAGGATTAATTCCAAAATATATAAGCAACTCATACAACTCAATACCAGAAAAACAAACAACCCAATCAAAAAAATGGGAAGAATATCTAAACAGACATTTCTCCAAAGAAGACATACAGATAGCTAACAAACACATGAAAAGAGGCTCAACATCGCTTGTTATTAGAGAAATGCAAATCAAAACTACAATGAGATATCACCTCTTACCAGTCAGCATGGCCATCATCAAATAGTCTACAAACAATAAATACTGGAGAGGGTGTGGAGAAAAGGGAACACTCTTGCACTGTTGATGGTTATGTAAATTAATACAGCCACTCTGGAAGATGGAAATCTGTATGCAGGTCAAGAAACAACAGTTAGAACTGGACATGAGGCAACAGACTGGTTCTAAATCAGGAAAATAGTCCATCAAGTCTATATATTGTCACTCTGCTTATTTAACTTATATGCAGAGTACATCATGAGAAATGCTGGGCTGGATGAAGCACAAGCTGGTATCAAGATTTCCAGGAGAAATATCAATACCTTAGATATGCAGATGACACCACCCTTATGGCAGAAAGGAAAGAACTAAAGGGCCTCTTGATGAAAGTGAAAGAGGAGAGCGAAAAAGTTGGCTTAAAACTCAACATTCAGAAAACTAAGATCTTGGCGTCTGATCCCATCAGTTCAGTTCAGTTCAGTTCTGTTCTGTTGCTCAGTCGTGTCTGACTCTTTGTGACCCCATGAATCGCAGCACACCAGGCCTCCCTGTCCATCACCAACTCCCGAAGTTCACTCAGACTCACGTTCATCAAGTCCGTGATGCCATCCAGCCATCTCATCCTCGGTCATCCCCTTCTCCTCCTGCCCCCAGTCCTTCCCAGCATCAGAGTCTTTTCCAGTGAGTCAACTCTTCTCATGAGGTGGCCAAAGTACTGGAGTTTCAGCTTTAGCATCATTCCTTCCAAAGAAACCCCAGGGTTGATCTCCTTCAGAATGGACTGGTTGGATCTCCTTGCAGTCCGAGGGACTGTCAAGAGTCTTCTCCAACAGCACAGTTCAAAAGCATCAATTCTTTGGTGCTCAGCCTTCTTCACAGTCCAACTCTCACATCCATACATGACCACAGGAAAAACCATAGCCTTGACTAGATGGATTTCATGCCAAATAGATGGGGAAACAATGGAAATAGTGAGAAATTTTATTTATTTATTTATTTTGAGCTCCCAAATCACTGCAGATGCTGACTGCAGCCATGAAATTAAAAGATGCTTACTTCTTGGAAGAAAAGTTATGACCAACATAGACAGCATAATTAAAAGCAGAAACATTAGTTTACCAACAAAGGTCCGTCTAGTCAAAGCTACAGTTTTTCCAGCAGTCATGTATGGATGTTAGAGTTGGACTCTAAAGAAAGCTGAGTGGTGAAGCATTGATGCTTTTGAACTGTGGTGCTGAAGAAGAATTTTGAGAGTCCCTTGGATTGCAAGGAGATCACGACAGAGAATGAGATGGCTGGATGGCATCACTGACTCAATGGACATGAGTTTAAGTAAATTCCAGGAGTTGTTGATGGGCAGAAAGGCCTGGTGTGCTGCAGTCCATGGGGTTGCAAAGAGTCACACACAGCTGAGTGATTGAACTGAACTCATGGAAGGCGTTATGGAGATTCCTTAAAACACTAGGACTAAAACCACCAGCCCTGGGGTTTCTTTGGAGGGAATGATGCTAAAGGTGAAACTCCAGTACTTTGGCCACCTCATGGGAAGAGCTGACTCATTGGAAAAGACTGATGCTGGGAGGGATTGGGGGCAGGAGGAGAAGGGGACGACAGAGGATGAGATGGCTGGATGGCATCATTAACTCGACGGATGCAAGTCTGAGTGAATTCCGGGAGTTGGTGATGGACAGGGAGGCCTGGCGTGCTGCTATTTGTGGGGTCTCAAAGAGTTGGACATGACTGACTAAGCGACTGAGCTGAATTGAAAAACTACCATGTGAGCCAGCAATCCGATTCCTAGGCATATTCCCTGATGAATCCAAAATTGAAAGAGACACATCCATCCCATTGTTCATTGCAGTACTATTTACAATATCTAGAACATGGAAGCAACCTACATGTCCACTGACAGATGAATGGATAAAGAATCGTGGTACATATACACAATGGAATATTACTCAACCATAAAAAGGAACACCTTTGAGTCATTCTAGTGAGGTGGATGAACCTAGAACCTATTGTAGAGAGTGAAGTAAGTCGGAAAGAGAAAGATAAATATCATATTCTCACACCTATATACAGAATCTAGAAAAATGGTACTGAAGAATTTATTTACAGGGAAATAATGGATAAAGACAGAGAGAATTGACCTATGGACATTGGGAGAGGGAAGGAAAGGGTGAGCTATATAGAAAGAGTATCATGGAAACTTTCATTACCATATGTAAAATAGATAGCCAGTGGGCATTTACTGTATGTCTCAGGAGACTCTTATGAGAATCTCCCACAACAGATGTCTTTCTTAGTAGCTCTTTCTCCTTCCTGTTCCCTTTCTGCTGACTGTGCTTCCTTCTGCTCTTTAATGTCTTCTGTTTCAAGTGAAGGCTCTAATAGGGCACAGAAGCTATCCACGTTGCATAGCTGATGGTGAAGTTCCAGATGTGAAGTCTCTAGAGGTCAGGTACTGATGGGTGCCAGACACGGCTCACCCTCTACTGTTGAACACTGTGGTCACCTGGTGGAAGTTTCACTTAGTGATGAGTTGAAAAACAAGAAGCCTCTGGCTGACAATTGGCTTAAGAGACACCAGAGTGCCTCTTGTGGTGGTAAGTGGATTAGCAATGCTTTAAGACCGCATTTGTGTTTGACTTTCGAGTCTCCCAGTTCTTAGCTCAAGATTTTACCCATGAACAAATTCCTATTTCCTGAAGTTTCAGGGAAACAGTTTTATCTGGCACAATCCCCTCTTGGCATGGTTGTTAGATAGGTAGGTGTGTGTGTGTGTGTGTGAGTGAAAGCACATCATAAACCATAAGCCATTTAAAGACAAAATATAATTTAGTTAAAAACCACATATCAGCTGTGCACTATACACAAATTAAAGCAATTGATGTCGTTATTATAAAACAAAAAGATGTTAATGATATGATTCAAAAATGAAACTACTATCCATAAGCAGTTTACAAAATGCAAGAAAATATAATTTGTGTTAAATATTCCTGGTGTGCTGCATTTTTTCTACTGCAGTAGAAAACAAATTATATTTGTTTTCATATTCAAATAACAAGAGCTCCAAGAAGAAATATACCTGTCCCTAGGGTCAGGCTCAGAGAAACACTTTTATTCATATCTACAGCCTTTTTTCCTGAGACTCATCTACTCATGCTATCCAAAGGACTTGGAAGGAGGGAACCCAGCCTCTGTCACACAGTTCAGAGGACTAGACCTCTTCAATGGCAATTCATAGACCAAACCACCCCTTTCAAAACCATTTTCTCTTGGGGAACACTGCTCTAATTTCATGGGGCAAACTTCAGTCTGTTTAACTTTTCTAACGATTCATACTTCAAAGGGAAGGTATGTATGTTCCACTCTTGATCCATTCAGATTTCTCCTTTTAGCAAACTCACGTATGCAAAGATGTACAGTGGGGTAGTCATTGTGTTAATAATATACCGTCGCCAACACCCACACAAAGACAAAGCCAAAACATATATAGTGGCTTACTTGCTTTACTTTGACGTAATAAATGAGGAGTGTGTGTGGCTGAAACTTTTCAAAATTTAGAGTTGGATATCTCTATGACAAGATAAAGAAACCACCACCAACTATTAAATAGCCTTTCTCTTAGTTAAATATAAAATGAAGTTCTGCATTCTTACTTATCCCAATAGTGATCAAGTGGTGAGAAATTCAAGACAGGAGAATAATGTATATAAGAAAAATAATCTAAGAGGAAGCTGGGCCTATAAAGCAGGAGATACCTAGCTGGTTTGCTAGGAACCAATTAAGGCCAATTCATGGATGCAAAACATCTGTCTGGGATTTTGCAGCATTTCTTTGCATTCAGTATCATAGAGATTATGGTAAATATGGAATAGGGGAGAGAAATGAAGACAAAACAAAGTCCTTTGAAAAACAAGTCTTTTGAGAAGGGATGTGTGTGTGTGTGTGCACGCTCAGTTGTGTCTGACTCTTTGTAACCCCATGCACTGTAGCCCACCAGACTCCTCTGTCCAGGTTGTCATTTCTTTTTCCAGGGGATCTCCCCACCCAGGATCGAACGCCGTGTCTCTTTTGTCTCCTACATTAACAAGCAGATTCTTTACCACTGAGCCACCTGGGAAGCCTGAGCCACAGTTAATAGCATTAATTGTGCTGTACAGCTTTAAGGACTGCCTGCAGATGACCTTGACACCATCTTTTTGAAATGCCGGTTTTGCTTGAATTATACTTAGAGCTAAGATATTTTGATATATTTCACTTAGAGTAACAACCAAAAATGATATTCTAATATAATCTGGGCTTGAATATAATAATAGTACTTAAATTTGTATATGGAAAATTTCAAATATAGGCCCTCCATTTAGCCAAGTTTCTTCAGAGGCAACACACAAGTCTATAATTGGGATTGGTTTGAAAAATCTTCATGGTATCAAAGCCTCTCTTTCTGCTATAGTAAGCCTGAATGGACAGCAACCTCCCCTGAAAATTACTATTCCTAAAAGAAATGATGGCTTCTTCTGGTATGGTGCCACAAATTCATGCTGGGATAATGGTTTAGGACTGATTCTGCAAGAGAACTGCCTCTAAAATTAGTTCTGCATGTCTGCTCGTGGATACAATCTCATGCAACACACACATTTTAAGTGTGGGAATGAATGAAAATAAATTGCCATGTAATATAACACATAGATGTAAATAATATATGCTGACACAGAATTCACAGTAGCTTTAAAATAAAAATTCTCCCTCTGAATGTAATTCATAATGCATGCCAGAACACTACTCCTTTTTTTTTTTAAATAAACTATCTAGCTGTTTTATTTCCTTTTTGTGAAGCATGCATAATCTTACTTTCCAGAGCAGGGATGGAACCCAGGCCTCTTGCATTGGAAGCACGGAGTCCTAACTTTAGGACCACCAGGAAAATCCTCAGAACACAACTCTTTATATGGGCTGCTAAAGGAAGAGGGATTTGGAAGGAATAAAAAATATTATTAATAGTGCAATATTCCCAGATTTCCTCCTTACTATCTTCAAGACTAAATAAAGAAGGATCCTTTGAAGATTGAATCTTTAGCCTGTTTCATGAGTGAGTAATGCTTAGTATTCCCTGAGCATTTAATTGATACCTTCAATACATCTTACTGAGAATTGCCAAGATCACCTAAATTGCCATATTTATTATGCATTTTCCCTTCTTATAGTTTGAATGCAGAAAATGAAAGCAAGGAAACTGGCTGTAGCTTCGTGCTATTATTTTTTACTTTGAAACAGTTATTACTAATTGCAAGAGAGGTTTCTGTAAGCAAAATATCACTGTAATAAATTAAGGAAGACATTTAAAGGATCACTGGGCATGTTATTCAACATGGAATTTCTGCCCCTTCTCAGAGAGTCCGAACCTTTTTTTCCTAAGATGTCCCAGTGAACCAGGTTCCTCTTCTGCCTTGAGGTGAAATAGTTCATTTCTGTTCCTATGTTTCATGACTGGTGAGGTCCTGGAAAGCATCTTCCAGGCTCTCATTAGTGCCTGACCCCATAAACCATTACTGAGCATTAACCCAGCCGTGAATCAGATCCTTCCCTCATAGGACATTTCCAGCTAATTGAGAAGACGCCTATAAGCAATAGCATACTAATTCAGTGCATTTCCATAATCCAATATGACCTGGTGTCCTTAGAAGAAAAATAAATCTGAAAATCTAAATGCAGTGACAAACTTGCGCAGAGGGAAGGTGCTGTGAAGACACAGCGAGAATGCCGTCTGAAGAGGGATCCAGAGCCCAGAGCTATGCTGTCAGCAGTCCATAAACAGCAAGGATGGATGAGAGGGCCCCAAAGCTGGGAAGAAGCAGGTCAGACTCTCCCTTACAGGCTTCACAGGAAAGGGGCACCTGCTGGCACCACAGTTTGGACTTCTAGCCTCCAGAACAGGACCCAATAAATTCCTGTTATGTTAAGCCACTTAGTTATTTGTACTTTGTCACAGCAGCCCTAGAAATCTAGTACAAAAGGGAAAAATTGCTAGACATGAAATAAAAGGGAAGGATGCTGAGAAGCCAAGTACTTTTCAGGTGATTAAGTTTTAAGATAGCTTTTTTACTATCCATTGAGGTATTACTTCCTCACCACAGATGCTTTAGAAAATACATAAAAATATTTAAAATTAAAAATAAATTACTTAGTAGTAAGAAATCTTTGATATTTTCACAAATTTCTTTTTAGTTTCTGGTTTCTTCACACAAATATTTTTTAAGTTGAAGACAACTTATATGCTGTACTTTTCGCCAGTCCAGGTTAGATGCATGATACTGGATGCTTGGGGCTGGTGCACGGAGATGACCCAAGGGATGATATGGGGAGGGAGGAGAAGGGGGGTTCAGAATGGGGAACACGTGTATACCTGTGACAGATTCATGTTGATGTATGGCAAAACCAATACAATACTGTAAAGTAATTAATCTCCAATTAAAATATAAATTTATATTAAAAAAACCTTAATCTAAGTTAGTCTCCATAAAATGTCTTCATAAACATCAACTTTAATGGGTGCATAATAGACTATAATGTGGTTGAACTATATTACACTTAACTGTTTTCCTATAATTAGAGATTTATTTTTTCTTTTATTACAAATTCTCTGTAAATCAACATTCTCATTTAAATATATTTTAAAGAGCTAGCTTGAATATTTGAATCAATGGAAAAATTTAGAACATTTGAAGTATATGAAATACATATTTGAATCAAATGGAAAACTTTGAAATACTTGAAGTGTATCAGCCAATAGTTAAATTCCTATAATCACTAGTATATATAAACCGTGTATGTATCACTAGTACATATGCTAGTATATATACTGCTGCTGCTAAGTCGCTTCAGTAGTGTCAGACTCTGTGGGCCCCATAGACAGCAGCTCACCAGGCTCCCCCATCCCTGGGATGCAGTATTCAAGAATACTGGAGTGGGTTGCCATTTCCTTCTCCAATGCATGACAGTGAAAAGTGAAAGTGAAGTCGTTCAGTCGTGTCCGACTCTTAGCGACCCCATGGACTGTAGCCTACGAGGCTCCTCCATCCATGGGATTTCCCAGGCAAGAGTACTGGAGTGGCCTGCCATTGCCTTCCCCATGTTACATCCCTATGACTTATTTATTTTATAATTGGGAGTTTGTACATTTTAATTGAAGTGTATCAGCCAATAGTTAAATTCCTATAATCACTAGTATATATAAACCGTGTATGTATCACTAGTACATATGCTAGTATATATACTGCTGCTGCTAAGTCGCTTCAGTAGTGTCAGACTCTGTGGGCCCCATAGACAGCAGCTCACCAGGCTCCCCCATCCCTGGGATGCAGTATTCAAGAATACTGGAGTGGGTTGCCATTTCCTTCTCCAACGCATGAACGTGAAAAGTGAAAGTGAAGTCACTCAGTCGTGTCTGACTCTTCGCGACCCCATGGACAGCAGCCTACCAGGCTCCTCCATCCATAGGGTTTTCCAAGCAAGAGTACTGGAGTGGGGTGCCATTGCCTTCTCCGTCATTATGCATAGTTACAGAATTATTTTTCTTGTGATGAAACTTTTAAAATTCTTCTTCTGGGAACTTTTAAATATACGACATGATATTATTAACTATACTCCCCATGCTGTGTGTTACATTCCCGCTGCTGCTGCTGCTTAGTCGCTGCAGTCGTTTCCGACTCTGTGCGACCCCATAGACGGAAGCCCACCAGGCCTCTCTGTCCCTGGGATTCTCCAGGCAAGAACACTGGAGTGGGTTGCCATTTCCTTCTCCAGTGCATGAAAGTGAAAAGTGAAAGTGAAGTCGCTCAGTCGTGTCCGACTCTTAGCGACCCCATGGACTGTAGCCCACCAGGCTCCTCCATCCATGGGATTTCCCAGGCAAGAGTACTGGAGTGGGCTGCCATTGCCTTCCCCATGTTACATCCCTATGACTTATTTATTTTATAATTGGGAGTTTGTACATTTTAACTCCCTTTTTCCATTTTGTTACCTGCTTCTGCCTCTGGTAAGCAACAATATGTGTATCTATTTATCTCTCATTTGCCTTCTTTATCCACTCGTCTATGAATGGACACTTAGATTGCTTCCATATTTTGCCTGTTGTAAACATTGCTGCAATAAACATGCATGGGTACCCAGTTAGTCATGTCTGACTCTTTGTGACCCCCATGGACTTAGCCCAACAGGCTCCTCCATGGGATTATACTGGAAAGAATACTGCAGTGGGTTGCCCTTTTCTCTTCCAGCAGATCTTCCTGATCTGGTGATCAAACCCGTGTTTCTTGAGGCTCCTGCATTGCAGGCTGATTTTTTCTACCACTGAGCCACCTGCAATAAACACAAAGGATCATATAGCTTTTCAAGTTAGTATTTTCATTTTCTTTGGATAAATATTCAGAAGACTAATTGCTGGCTCAAAAAGTAGTTTTATTTATAATTTTTAAAGTAATTTCCATAATGGCTGTACTAGTTTGCATTCCCACCAACAGTGTAAGAGGGTTCTCTTTTCTCCACATCCTCTCCAGCATTTATTGCTTGTAGATTTTTGGATCGCAGCCATTCTGGCTGGTGTGAAGTGGTACCTCATTGTGGTCTTGATTTGCATTTCTCTGATAATGAGTGATGTTGAGCATCTTTTCATGTGTTTGTTAGCCATCCGTATGTCTTCTTTGGAGAAATGCCTGTTTAGATCTTTGGCCCATTTTTTGATTGGATCATTTGTTTTTCTGGAATCGAGGTGCATAAGTTGCTTGTATATCTTTGAGATTAGTTGTTTGTCAGTTGCTTCATTTGCTATTGTTTTCTCCCATGCACAAGGGTTCACTTTTCTCCAAATCTTTGGCAGCTCCTGTTTTTTCTGGATTTTGGTCATAGCCATTCTGACTGGTGTGTGGTGACATCTCATTGATTCACATTTCCCTAGTGACCAGTGATGCTGAGCGTCTTTTCATGTATCTGTGCAGTCTTCCATGGAAAGACGTCTATCCAGATCTTTTAATAGGATTATTATTGAGTTGCATGAGTTATTTATATATCTTGGATATTAATCCTGTTAACTACAAATTAGCACTTTCCATCTACCTTTACAAGGATTAAATTATGTGCTGCAGCTGCTGATTTTCAACAGCCCCTGAGAGGAGTTCGTAGCAGAGAGCAGGAATGTGGCACTCTGCTCTGGGGAAAACTGGCAGAACAAGCCTTCAGATAGTCAGATAATTTCAGAAGCTGATATTATGAGCCCAGCTGCTCTATCTCCTCATATCTAGAAAAGTGTTAAAAGCCTTTATGGTGATGACTGCTCCTTTTGACTAGCAGAAACCTGCAAAATATATGTGCCTGACTGCAGCTACTTCCTTCACCAAAACTCACATATATATTGACTTCCCCTGTGCCTTTTAAATTTCTCAGAGACACCTGAAATGATGTCTCTTAGGCTATTGTCCTCATTTTTCCCCAAATAAAAATTAACTTGCACTCTCATGTTGTACATTTTCTTTGTTGACATTCCTTATCAAACGTATTATTGCAATTGTTTTTTCCCATTCCACAGGTTACTCTTTCATTTCATTGATGTTTTCCTTTGCCTTGCAAATATCTCTTAGTTTGAGAGAGTCCCACTTTTAACAGCATATTTTAAAAATATCTTTAATAGAACTAGAAATAGGAAAACTATCTTTTCAATGGACTAGAAACGAATTCTTGGAATGTGACAGATAATGGAATGAGATTAATGAAGAAAGTCACAGATTAAAAGAAATTTATAAGGTATTTCGGGGGTGGAGTGGGAAAATAGAGTAGAGGTTGGGGGAAGTGGAGTGGGAGAAGGTGTGGGCTTAGATATGATGTATCTGTTAAAGAAGAGGTAGCAAGAATACAAAGAAGAACTGTACAAAAAAGGTCTTAATGACTCAGACAACCACAATAATTCAGTCACTCACCTAGAGTCAGACATCCTGAAGTGTGAAGGGGGACTTAGGAAGTATTACTACCAACAAAGTTAGTGGAGGTGATAGAATCCCAGGTGAGCTATTTCAAATCCTAAAAGATGATGCTGCTAAAGTGTTGCACTAAAGACTTTGACTATGTGGATCACAACAAACTCTGGAAAATTTCATAAAGATGGGAATATCAGACCACCTTATCTGCCTCTTGAGAAATCTGCATGCAGGTCAAGAAGCAACAGTTAGAACTGGACATGGGACAACGGACTGATTCCAAATTGGAAAAGGAGTATGTCAAGGCTGTATATTGTCATCCTGATTATTTAACTTATATACAGAGTACATGTGAAATGCCGGACTGGATAAACTACAAGCTGAAATCAAGATTTTTGGGAAAATATCAATAACCTCAGATATGCAGTTGACACCACCCTTTCAGCAGAATTCAAAGAGGAACTAAAGAGCTTCTTGATGAAAGTGAAAGAGGAGAGAGCTTTTTCAGTCTTTTGAAAAAAACTGGCTTAAAGCTCAACATTAAGAAATCTAAGATTGTAGCATCTGGTTCCATCACTTCATGGAAAATAGATAGGGAAACAATGGAAACAGTGAGACTTTAATTTCTTGGGCTCCAAAATCACTGCAGATGGTGACTGCGGCCATGGATTTAAAAGATGCTTGCTCCTTGGAAGAAAATTATGACCAACCTAGACAGCATATTAAAAAGCAGAGACATTACTTTGCCCCAAAATGATCCATCTAGTCAAACTATTATTTTTCCAGTATTCATGTATGCTTGTGAGAGTTGGACCATAAAGAAAGCAGAGCACCAAAGAACTGGTGCTTTTGAACTGTGGTGTTGGAGAAGACTCTTGAGAGTTCCTTTGACTGGGCAAGGAGATTCAACCACTCAGTCCTGAAGAAAATCAGTCCTGAATGTTCATTGGAAAGACTGATGCTGAAGCTGAAACTCCAATGCTTTGGCCACCTAATGTGAAGAGCTGACTCACTGGAAAAGACCTTGATCCTGGGAAAGTTTGAAGGCAGGAGGAGAAGGGGATGACAGAGGATGAGATAGTTGGATGGCATCACCAACTGAATGGGCATGAGTTTGAGCAAACTCCAGGAGCTGGTGATGGACAAGAAAGCCTGGAATGCTGCTGTCCATGGGATCTCCATCAGTTAGACATTACAGAGTGACTGAACTGAACTGAAAGTGCTGCACTCAATATGCCAGCAAATTTGAAAATCTCAGCAGTGGCCATAGCACTGGAAAAGGTCCATTTTCATTCCATATCCAAAGAAGGGCAATGTCAAAAAATTTTCAAGCTACTCTACAATTGTGCTCATTTCACATGCTAGCAAGGGAATAGTCAAAAATCCTTCAAGCTAGGCTTCAACAGTACATGAACCAAGAACTTCCAGATGTAGAAGTTGGGTTTTGAAGAAGGAGAGGAACCAGAGGCCAACATCTGCTGGATCATAGAAAAAGCAAAATAATTCAAGAAAAAAAACATCTCCTACTGCTTCACTGACTTCGCCAAAACCTTTTACTGTGTGGATCACTGTGGAAAATTCTTAATGACATGGGAATACCAATGCACCTTAACTCCTTCTTGAGAAACCTATATGCAGTTCTAGAAGCAACATTTAGAACCAGACGTGGAACAACTGACTGGTTCAAAAAGAGGAAAGGAGTACATCAAGGCTGTATACTTTTACCCTGCTTATTTAATTTATGTGCAGAATACATCATGTGAAACACCAGGCTGGATGAAGCACAAGCTGGAATCAAGATTATGGGAGAAATATATGATGGACAAGAAAGCCTGGAATGCTGCTGTCCATGGGATCTCCATCAGTTAGACATTACAGAGTGACTGAACTGAACTGAAAGTGCTGCACTCAATATGCCAGCAAATTTGAAAATCTCAGCAGTGGCCATAGCACTGGAAAAGGTCCATTTTCATTCCATATCCAAAGAAAGGCAATGTCAAAAAATTTTCAAGCTACTCTACAATTGTGCTCATTTCACATGCTAGCAAGGGAATAGTCAAAAATCCTTCAAGCTAGGCTTCAACAGTACATGAACCAAGAACTTCCAGATGTAGAAGTTGGGTTTTGAAGAAGGAGAGGAACCAGAGGCCAACATCTGCTGGATCATAGAAAAAGCAAAATAATTCAAGAAAAAAAACATCTCCTACTGCTTCACTGACTTCGCCAAAACCTTTTACTGTGTGGATCACTGTGGAAAATTCTTAATGACATGGGAATACCAATGCACCTTAACTCCTTCTTGAGAAACCTATATGCAGTTCTAGAAGCAACATTTAGAACCAGACGTGGAACAACTGACTGGTTCAAAAAGAGGAAAGGAGTACATCAAGGCTGTATACTTTTACCCTGCTTATTTAATTTATGTGCAGAATACATCATGTGAAACACCAGGCTGGATGAAGCACAAGCTGGAATCAAGATTATGGGAGAAATATCAATAACGTCAAATATGGAGATGATACCACTCTAATGGCAGAAAGTGAAGAGAAACTAAAGAGACTCTCAATGAAGGTGAAGGAGGAGAGTGAAAAGCTGGCTTCAAACTCAACACTCAGTCTTCCCTGGTGGCTCAGTTGGCAAAGAATCCTCTTGCAATGCATGAGACCAAGGTTAAAACCCCGGGTTAAGAAGATCCCTTGGAGAAGGAAATGGCAACCCAACTAGCATTCTTGCCTGGACAATTTAATGGACAGAGAAGCCTGGAGGGCTACAATTCATGGAGCTGTGAAGAGTTGGACACAACTGAGTGAAAAAAGTGGAGGTGATAGAATTCCAGTTGAGCTATTTCAAATCCTAAAAGATGATGCTGTGGAAGTGCTGCACTCAATATGCCAACAAATTTGGAAAACTCAGCAGTGGCCACAGGACTTAAACAAAATAAAGGCAATGCCAAAAAAAAAAGTGTTCAAATTGCTGCACAATTGCACTCATCGCACACACTAACAAAGTAATGCTCAAAATTCTCTAAGCCAGGCTTCAATAGTACCTGAGCTATTGTACTTCCAGATGTTCAAGCTGCATTTAGAAAAGGCAGAAGAACCAGAGATCAAATTGCATCTGGTCCCATCACTTCATGGTAAATAGGTGGGAAACAGTGGAAACAGTAGCTGAATATTTTGGGAGGCTCCAAAATCATTCCAGATGGTGACTGCAGCCATGAAATTAAAAGATACTTGCTCCTTGGAAGAAAGTTATGGCCAACCTAGACAACATATTAAAAAGCAGAGACATTACTTTGTCAACAAACGTATGTCTAGTCAAGGCTATGGTGGTCATGTATGGATGTGAGAGTTGGACTATAAAGAAAGCTGAGTGCTGAAGAATTGATGCTTTTGAACTGTGATGTTGGAGAAGACTCTTGAGAGTCCCTTGGACTGCAAGGAGATCCAACCAGTCCATCATAAGGGAGATGAGTCCTGGGTGTTCATTGCAAGGACTGATGTTGAAGCTGAAACTCTAATACTTTGGCCACCTAATGTGAAGAGCTGACTCATTTGAAAAGACCCTGCTGCTGGGAAAGATTGAAGGTAGGAGGATAAGGTTATGACAGAGGATGAGATGGCTGGATGGCATCACCGACTCAATGGACATAAGTTTGGGTAAATTCAGGGAGTTGGTGATGGACAGGGAGGCCTGGAGTGCTGCAGTTTATGGGGTCACAAAGCATCAGACACGACTGAGTGATTGAACTGAACTGAATGTGACAGTTTAAAGTGTACAAAGAGTTGATTTTCTCCATTTATATGTGGCTATATGACTACTATCAGTGAGCTAACATCTCCACCAAGTCATGTGTCCTTTCTTTTTTTGTGATGAGAACATTTACCACCTAGTTTGTTAACAACTTTGGAGGATGTAATACATAATTGTGAACTCTGAACTCTAATCATGATGCAGTGCATTAGACCTTGACAACTTATTCATTTTCCAAGTGCAGGTTTGTAACCTTTGACAAACGCCTCTCCCTTTGCTCCCAGCCCAGAAAGGTAACTACCTTTCTACTCTTTGTTTCTGTTAGTTGGGCTTCTAAAGATTCCATATACAATCAAAATCATACAATATTTGTTATTTTAGGACTTATTTCATTTAACAGAATGCCCTCAAGTTTACTCTATGTTGTTGTAAATACGAGGATTTCCTTCTTTCTCATGACTGATATTCATGTGTGTCTGTGTGTGTCTGTGTGTTTGTATCTCAGATGGTTTAATCTATTCATCCCTTGACAGGCATTTAGGTTGTTTCCATATCTTGGCTACTGTGACTAAAGCTGTGATACACGTGGGCATGTAGGTATCTGTCTGACGTTCTGCTTTTATTCCCTTCACATAAATAGCCAGGAGTAGGAATGCTGGATCATAGGGTATTAATAGAACTATTTTTGATTTTCTGAGGAGCCTTCCTACTGCTTCCCATAGTTGTTGAACCAATTAAATTTCCACCAATAGTGTTCAGATGTTCCCTCTTCTCCACATCCAGTACTTGGCTGTCTCTTGTCTTCCTGATGACAGCCATTCTAATAGATATGATGTGATGTCTCTTTCTGTTTTTGATTTTAATTTCCCTGATGATCAGTGATTTGAACCTGTCCTTAAATTTTAGTAAACGGAGTATGTTTACTCCTTCTACAATTTACTGTGTAAATGACTCTTTAATAATTTTGGACAGAAGTGACTTACTTCTTAATTTCTTCCCTGCCAGAGGTACATCCCTCATAGAAGAAACTTGTCAGCAGCAGGGGAGCACAGGGTGTCTATGGGGCAACGGTGTGCATCAGAGAGTGGTTATGATACCATCCAGGGTTCTTGGCCTTCCTTAATCAATATAAATGGACTAGAGACCAGCAAGAAATCCAGGCAAGGCTTTACTGGGGTCCCTGCTGCAGCAGAGGAGAGTAGGAACAAACAGCATGTTCCCTTGCCTTCTCACTCTCTGAGCTGGTTCCTTTTGTGGGATGTGTCCAGGGGTCGAGCTGGAGGAGTGGCTTCCAGTGATTTGCCCACCCTTCAGGTGGTGGTGTTTTGCTCCTAACACCCTCTTTTTGCTCCTGGCCCTTCAGAAGTGACAGTGTGTGTCTTTTGTCCTCTTGTATCTTCTGTCCAGAATATGCTCCCAATTGTGCATGCTTGCAGTTCATTTTAGCCCCTTATAGTTTCTTTGTGCTTTGTTGCTTGAGGAGATGTTTGTCTAGGTGCAAGCATTGCAGCACTGCAGCAAAGGGTCCCAGGTCTCAGCCTCTCTTAGTTATAGTCAAAGTTTCTGGAAACATCACACTGAAGCCTGAAAGTATTTACAGTTTGCCTCTCACTGGTTGTGTGTACAGTGTGGGTGGCTTATCTTGTGACTAGTGCCTAGTATAAGCTCAAGAGATGTTTGCTGTACACACTACATGATGCTTAGTAGCCAGAGGTAAACTGGCTGTGCATGATTTTGGCTCTGCAAACCATCACCTACTTGATTAGCTGCCTGGATGAGTCACATCACAGCTCTGAATTTCATTTCCTTACTGTAAAAATGAGGATAATACTTTAGAGTTTAACTAGGATAGTATTAAAATATAAGCCCCATAAAGACTGGAGTTTTTATTTTCTCTAATGAGTTAACTGTGAGACTCTAACTTGTGTTTAATGCATATCTGACATTCAATGTATATTTGTTGAAACAGTATATATTTGCCAAATCATCTTAAGGCCTCCAAGTAGCTTAATATTTTAGAATAATTTCATAAGGTAGATATTAATACTGATGTAATTTGTGATGAAGATAAATAAACTACTAAAAAGTGGAATACAGAAATTCAAAAGCAAGCATCTAGCATTTGTTTTTCATGCTACTAATCTCTACCATATGACATCAGTAAAGTTTGTAAAGTTCTGAAACATAGAAAGTACTTAACAAATGGTCCCAGTTATAAGAGAGTCATTGAAACTGAAATTTCTGATACAATTAGGCCATTATGCCCAACTATATACTACCTCTGAGAGCACAGGGATAAAGGACTATCAGTCCAAGCTGGGACAAGAAGCTAAGAAGAAAAAAGAGAGAAAGAAACTGGTACATCAATATAGAATAGTTTTTTTTTTAATGTCTCTACTCTATAGTCCTCTTTCATGAATTCCTCCACCCTCAATCCCCTCACCTCTGATCTCTTAATATAAAGATAAATGTTCACCTTCAATGTAATGTGTGGTTGGATTGCATTGCCATCTTTTATATTTTAAAAATAAGACTATTCATAGATATATGTCACTATATATTTATGCCACTATTTTAGCTTCGGGTAAAGAAATAAAAACTTTTTTTTTCAAACTAAAGTTTCAAAGTTTTCTATGTCAATTTTACTTTTGACTGCAAATATATTCATATGTATTTTTTGACACTATTTACCAACTGGTTGAATTCCAATTCTCAATTTCAATTAACTTGATTTCTATATCTTCAATTATAAGTTGTTTTATGCATTCATCTTTTTCTTAAAGAAGGTGGGAGATTCGAAGAAATCCCTCCAAACAGATCTCACAGCAAGAATGCGTTGTCATGCAGTTAGTACTTATTCAAATATCTAATGTGATGATAGCATAGTATAAGAAAATTCTAGGCTGCTCACTTGTGAAAGTAAAATGCAGTCAGGTGCATGATAAACACTTTGATTTATTTTTCTTACATTTAAATTTTTTCTCCAAAAGCTTATATTTGAGACTTCCGTGGTGGTCCAGTGGTTGGGAATCTCTGTGCCAATGCAAGGGACGTGGGTTCGATCCCTAGTCCAGGAAGTTCCCACATGCTGCATTGTGTACCCCAATGACTGAGCCTGTGCACCCTAGAGCCGTTTCTCCACAATGAAAAGCCACCGCATCGAGAAGCCCAAGCAACACAACTAGAGAGTAGCCCCCACTCACCCTAGCTAAAGAAAGCCTGGGTGCAGGAATGAAGACTCAGGGCAGTCAAATAAATAAATAAACAAAAGCCAATATTTGGCCCAAAAGTAAATATTCTAAGAAACACATAAAATGTGTCTATGTGTTCAGTTCAGCTTAGTTCATTCGCTCAGTCGTGTCCAACTCTTTGGGACCCCATGAATCGCAGTGTGCCAGGCCTCCTTGTCCATCACCAACTCCCAGAGTTCACTCAGATGCACGTCCATCGAGAACATGATGCCATCCAGCCATCTCATCCTCCATCGTCCCCTCCTCCTCCTGCCCCCAATCCCTCCCAGCATCAGAGTCTTTTCCAATGAGTCAACTCTTCGCATGAGGTGGCCAAAGTACTGGAGTTTCAGCTTTAGCATCATTCCTTCCAAAGAAATCCCAGGGCGACCAGACATAAAAATTTAGAGTTGAGTCATTAATAATAAAAAATTTTGTTTTCTCTCTCTATCCGTCTCCTTCCATATGGATCAGATTTTCTGTATGTGTGAAGAGGCTCAGAACTGCTCTTTGCTAGTTAAATTCAACAAAAAGGAAAGTTTGAAGAAAGAAGGAAAAATGTTTCATAGTGGAAAAGATATTAATGTTGAAATTTGTGGCTAACTAGAAAAAAAAAGACAGGGGCAATAAAAACAGATAATTCTTAGCTATAAAGGCTACATCTGCAGTTATAAGCAGAGCAGAATACAATGGGTATTTATTACTGAGATGTAGCTGGTGGCCTTATGCTGATAATTGTCATAATAAAAGTAATAGCTCAGGGATTAGTTGGAACAGAAAGAATAAAGGCAAGTACTGAGTATGAAATTGGTATGTGGCACTGAATATTATAATCACAGCACCTGAACTGGTCAACATGCCAGTAAGTAAATAAAAGCTGTGGGGCAAAAGGATACATAAACTTTGTCATTAATGGACCAGAGAACCATGTGCAAAAAGTAAGCAAAAGACATTAAACCCTGAGGTCAGCAAAGGATAATGCAACATTTCACAGAGGCTTTGCAGTGGGGACTGTGTGTTGTAAGTAATAGCAGAGATTATTTTGTGGTGGAAACAAATCTGAGACTGGGAATAATACGGAAGAAATCTGGGAGCCCAAGCCAAGTGAGCAAGAATCTATAAAAACCAGGAAATTTACACACAGGTAGCAGAAATAAACAAGTACTAAGATGAGATTTTGTCTCTACTCATCTGTCCTTGACTGTGGAAGAATTAGTTACTCACCAAGACTAAATGCAACATTTCACAGAGGCTTTGCAGTGGGGACTGTGTGTTGTAAGTAATAGCAGAGATTATTTTGTGGTGGAAACAAATCTGAGACTGGGAATAATACGGAAGAAATCTGGGAGCCCAAGCCAAGTGAGCAAGAATCTATAAAAACCAGGAAATTTACACACAGGTAGCAGAAATAAACAAGTACTAAGATGAGATTTTGTCTCTACTCATCTGTCCTTGACTGTGGAAGAATTAGTTACTCACCAAGACTTCACTGTGATCCACAAAAAGACTTCATGCTTCCGCTGCAAGGGACATAAGTTCGATCCCTAACTGCGGAATGAAGATCCTGCATGCTATGTGGTATGACTAAATATAATAAAAATTACTAAAAAATCATCATGGTATTGTCACTGAGACATGTCTACAATAAATGGGGCAACTGACCATGTGATCAGAATCTTGGGGTCTAGTGTAGTGTTTGTTTCAGATAGGTCTTCTAGATCATCATGTGGACAGATCTGTATCGCACTCAGGAAGGGTTCCTGGAAGTGAGTTGTGTTTGATGATCGGCATGTGGCTGGCTCTAATATGTTACTCTGAAAAAAAAGGAGATTTCTCTCTGCTTAATCAGCCCATTTTAACATTTAATATAACCCTTTGTCCGCACCATTTCATGATTTTGCACTTTCTTCCTAAGAAAACACAAATTATTCTAGGAATACTTTACATTGAATGTCAAAGATTAAAGGAAAGGCATGTGGGTTGAAAAGATAAAGAGAAAGAGTTGTGTATATTTTATTTCTTATTTAGAACATGGCATTCTCACCATCCATTAAAATTTTTTTAATTTAAAAATTAATTAAAAAATCCTCTGAAACTCTTCTTCTACTACTTATTTTCCCTAATCACTTTTTTCTTACACATGAGTTTTCTAACATCCTTGCATCTTGAGATGAACAAATAACCAGATAGATGCTTTTCCTTCTGTTTTATTTTAAATTCTAGTGTTATTTTATAACTTTATCATCATAAATATTCACTGTCTCTCTCTCTCATTATTGTTTAGAGGGGCTTAAAAGTATTGTTATTTACTTTTCAAGGACAGCTACCCTAGATTGTAGACACACAGAATTCCTTAGACATTTTGGGAGATCCAACCAGTCCATCCTAAAGGAAGTCAGTCCTGAATATTCATTGGAAGGACTGGTGCTGAAACTGAAATTCCAATACTTTGGCAACCTGATGAGAACAGCTAACTCATTAGAAAAGGCCCTGATTCTGAGAAAGACTGAAGGCAGGAGAAGGAGATGACAGAGGATGAGATGGTTTGATGGCATCACTGACTCAATGAACATGAGTTTGAGTAAACACCGGGAGTTGGTGATAGACAGGGAGGTAGTGCTGAAACTGAAATTCCAATACTTTGGCAACCTGATGAGAACAGCTAACTCATTAGAAAAGGCCCTGATTCTGAGAAAGACTGAAGGCAGGAGAAGGAGATGACAGAGGATGAGATGGTTTGATGGCATCACTGACTCAATGAACATGAGTTTGAGTAAACACCGGGAGTTGGTGATAGACAGGGAGGTCTGGCGTGCTGCAGTCCATGGGGTCACAGAGTCGGACACAACTGAGAAACTGACTGAACTGGACTGAATCCCAGATTGAGTACGCACAGAAGCTCTTTGAAAACTAAATTATAAAGGAGGCTTAAATCAGTTGGCTCCTTAAAACCTTATTGAACCAGATTGATGTCATTCTCTCTCACTGAATGTCTCAGGCATGTTCCTCACACAACTGACTTTTCAGGCCAGGACATACCCGTTTCCAGCTTCCAGTACCCAGCATCACCTGGACTGGTCCTAGGCTCTCCTGGGCGTGGAAGATCACTCGCCTGAACCCAGACCAGAGGAGAGAGCTGGGGACTTGAATGGTTCTGGGCAAAGTGACCCAAGAAATGTTCTCTCAGCCCTAAACTCTATCTTTGACACTTCCTCCTCAAATTTCCCAGGCAGATCAAGTTCTAGTCACTCACAGTAGTAATTTTCTTGATAACAGAGCTCTTGATTTTCTCTTCCTGTTTCCTGTCTCACTTACTGACTCCCCCATATTTCTCTCCAGTGTCTCCAAACGAACTACTTCCACTCAAATCTTAGCTCTGAGTTCCCTGGTGGCTCAGATGGTAAAGAATCTGCCTGCAGTGTGGGAGACCTGGGTTCAGTCCTTGGGTTGGGAGGATCCCCTGTAGAAGGGAGTGACTCAGTTCAGTTCAGTCGCTCAGTCATGTCTGGCTCTTTGTGACTCCCATGAATAGCAGGCCTCTCTGTCCATCACCAACTTCTGGAGTCTACCCAAACCCATGTCCATTGAGTCAGTGATGCCATCCAACCATCTCATCCTTAGTCATCCCCTTCTCCTCCTACCCTAAATCTTTCCCAGCAGCAGGGTCTTTTCCAGTAAGTCAGCTCTTTGCATCAGGTGGCTAAAGTATTGGAGTTTCAGCTTCAGCATCAGTCCTTCCAATGAACACCCAGGAATGATCTCCTTTAGGATGGACTGGCTGGATTTCCTTGCAGTCCAAGGAACTCTCAAGAGTCTTTTCCAACCTCACAGTTCAAAAGCATCAATTCTTCAGCACTCAGCTTTCTTTATAGTCCAACTCTCACATCCATATATGACCACTGGAAAAACCATACCCTTGACTAGATGGGCCTTTGTTGACAAAGTAATGTCTCTGCTTTTTAATATGCTGTCTAGATTGGTCATAACTTTCCTTCCAAGGAGTAAGCGTCTTTTAATTTCATGGTTGCAATCACCATCTGTAGTGATTTTGGAGCCCAGAAAGATAAAGTCAGCCACTGTTTCCACTGTTTCCCATCTATTTGCCATGAAGTGATGGGACCAGATGACTACCCACTCCAGTATTCTTTCCTGGAGAATCCCTTAGACAGGAGCCTGGTAGGCTACAGTACATGGGTCCCAAAGAGTTAAACAGGACTGATCAACTTTCACTCTCTACTTCTAGGGAAGTTCAAACTAACCAGAATCTTGGAATGCTGCCACATTCCAAATACTTATAGAAATGATGAAATAGTAATTTTGTAAGTGAAAACAGCCAGGAAAAGATTTTCATTACAGAGCTCTTTATGTGAATATCTTGAGAAGAGTGATTCAAAACAAAGAAAATGTTTTCTTTTAAAATAAGCAGAAGCAATAGCATCTCAGGAATGTAAAACCTATTATTTTTTCAATTGGGTTTAAAAAGAAAAGTGAAAAATTCTCTTATTAAATGACTCACAAAAATTCTCTGACTCTATGGACTCCTTCTTTCAATTCATTTTATTTCAAAGACGATTTTCATTAAAACAAGGCACAATGGATGACACCAAAATCAATAAATACAGGTTACGTCCTTTAAAGAGTTTACAGAGTAGCTGGGGACCAGATACTCATATATGAAGCAATACTATACCCATAATATACCCATATATGAAGTATATACTAGTGGTAAAGAACCGCCTGCCAATGCAGGAGATGCAAGAGATGCAGGTCCAATTACTGGGTCAGGAAGGTTCCCTGGAATAGGAAAAGGCAATCCACCCCAGTGTTCTTGCGTGGAAAATTCCATGGAGAACCTTGGAGGGGTACAGTCCATGGGGTCACAAAAAGTCAGACGCGACTGAGCTACTGACACACCACACACACACACATCTCATGATAGGCTGTTGAAATAATTGAAATAGATGAAAATATAAATGTTAAAACTGAGAAAATGGAGAAATTCTATCCTATAGTTTTTTCTTCTGAGATCGTTACATTCATTCCTTTCCAATATCAGGGCACATGGCTCCATTATCAGCCAGTTATTGATTTCTCATAGCTTTGTTTTTCTAGCCTTGACTGCTCTTCTGAATTTCAAACTCTTAAATCCTACTTTATATTTCTGTCTCTGTGTTAATGTCTAACTGATGTGTCAGATCTATCACAGCTAAATTAAGACTCTAGTTGTTGGCTCCTATCTATCTATATATTTATCTATCTATTTAATTTGATGCTTTTGAATTGTGGTGTTGGAGAAGACTCATGAGAGTTGCTTGGACTGCAAGGAAATCCAACCAGTTGATTCTGAAGGACATAAGTCCTGAATATTCTTTGGAAGGACTGATGCTGAAGCTGAAACTCCAACACTTGGGCCACCTGATGTGAAGAATTGACTCACTGGAAAAGACTCTGATGCTGGGAAAAATTGAGGGCAGGAGGAGAAGGGGATGACAGAGGACGAGATGGTTGGATGGCATCACCGACTCGATGGACATGAGTTTGGGTAAACTCTGGGAACTGGTGATGGACAGGGAGGCCTGGCATGTTGCAGTCTATGGGGTTTCAAAGAATTGGACACAAATAAGCATCCAAACTGAATTGATTTATTTTGAAGGAGGGTTACTGATGAATTTTATTTTCTTCAAACCCTTTTGTACTTTCTAATCTTTAACAGAGAGGTATTGCTTTTTGTCAAACTGAAATCATTCTTTTCCTTTCTGCTTTGTATATATGAGTAATGAATAATTTGAACTAAACAGAGAAAATGCAAACCCTCCTCCCACTACTGCTATGATTCAACCACCAGAGAGCCCCCCATGGACAGTTGGGCTGTTTTGTATTTGCTTTTGATTTATATTTGGCTTTGGTATTTGCATTTGTTTTTCTTTTTTAGAAATGTCTTTTATTGTGGTAAAAGCCACATAATATAAAATATTTTAACCATATTTAACTGTACAGTTCAGAGGCACTAAGTGCATTCAAATTGTGTAACTGTTACCATTATTCATGTCCTGAATTTTTCATCTTCCTAAACTAAAATTCTGTCCCTATTAACTTTTCATCTTTTCTCCAAGTCTTAAAATAGCTTACTTATCCAACCAATTACTTTAGAATTTTGGTCTTATTAAATTTAGCAGCAAGATACGTTGCCCTTGCATTCAACATCCATTGCTAATGTGTTTACCCTTTCCATCTTCATTACTTGCTGATACTCTAAGACTGTATCACTTCTCACTTAAGGTCTTTCTTCTTCCATTTCTGTTTCCATATAAGCCATTCTCTACTTGGTAGTCAGAGTGATCTTTCTAAAAGAGAAATTAGATCATAATTCTTCCCTCTACAAAATCTTCCAATTAATTTCACTGCCATTGAATAACTCCTTGCCATATGCAGGAATATGCAGGAAGGTAGCAGTTTGCTAGCTGTCTGATCTTGAACATATACTTAATCTCTTCCCACCTCAACTCCAAATTGCAGTTCTTTTTATTGGGTTAATTTTAAGAATCACATAAATCACTCAATGTTATGCCTGTCACAGGAAGGAATTAATAAATGTCATGATGATTATCATTATTAATGTATTGAATCAGAACAGCTAATGTGGGTTCAGCCGCAGGGTTTAGATTGTTCTTTGGATTCAGAAGTACCAGCCAGTTTCTTAATTTTTCTCTCTACCCATCAACTGGATGCTGACATATAGTGGCATCAATATAAAAATGGTAGAGATTAAAGTTAAAGAAATGTTTCATGATGAAGAAAAATAAGTAAACTGATCTGGTAGTTTGCATAAACCATTGGGCTGAAAGAATTTAGAATGTGGACATTTTGCATATCATAAATAGGCATATTGCTATATCTTAAAATGAAATTTTAAAAATAAACTATATGAATATAATTTGCTTTATGTTCAACTTATAATGGAATGAATGCATTTTTGAAAATGAATGCATTTTATTTATTCACAGTCACTCACTGAGAGCTGACATTGTACCCATTCACTTCCTACGAATTTGGGAAATATGATGCATAAAAGCTGATCTGGTCTTCTTCTCCCAGAACTTACTGGATAGCAAAAGAGACAAACATTCATCCAAAATTTTTAAAAAGTCAAGTTATAGGGTGGTAAGTGCTATAAAAGAGAGCAAGATAGTTCCCAGAGATTTTAAAATGAATCTTACTGGAAACCTAAATTTATAGAAAAATATCTAATGTTTACATTATCTTGCTTTTAGAACACCACATGGGGAGGGAGGAGGAAGGGGAGTTCAGGATGGGGAACACGTGTATACCTGTGCCAGATTCATGTTGATGTATGGCAAAACCAATACAATATTGTAAAGTAATTAGCCTCTAGTTAAAATTAATAAATTTATTTTTTTAAAAAAGAACATCATGTCTCCATGGCTGAGTGAGAAAAGGGATCTATTACAACAAGCCAAAATGTTTTTAATGAAAACACAATAAAACTATAGTTACTTTTTTGTCATACTGAACATAGTACAATAAACTAAGCATCATCACTCGGTCTTCATGTATCCTTTACATCTGTGTACATGTATGTACTCATGCATGTATGTATGAATATATATGTATCTACATATGCCTTTTTCTAAATGTTTCCCTAAGAAAAAATCCTCGATCATTCCTATTAATTTGTTCAAAGTGTGTTCTGCTTCCCTTTTTGGTTTGTTTTTTTTTTTTAGAAAATGCTGGTAAAATAGGGGGCTTCCTCATCAGACTTCGTTAGCCTTTACTTTTATTGCTAAGCTACTAAATCTGTACGGTTGAACATTTTCCCTGAGTTCCAGCCTCAATGTGTAACTTTATGCTAAATCTATGCACTTAAATGTCATCTTGTCTGAAATTCTAGTTGTTATTATTCTCCAATTCTGACTGTCCCCATGCATTCTAATTCTTCGCGAATGATTAGCACCATACGTCTTGAAACTCAGGTTAGCGTCGTGGAGGCTGTTCTAGCGTCTCTTTATATTCAGCTTGTGAGCCGGCACGGTCAGGGTCGAGGTCAGTGTCGACTCTCATTTACCATATGCGGCCCCTCCTCTCTGTTCTCAGGGCTACAGCCCCAGATCGGCTCTAAATCTTGTCTCACTCATGCTGATTCAGTAAAGTTCTAAGCTTCTCTCCATTTATTAAGTTCTCACTTTCCTCCTCCTTCCATCTAGTTACTTCTGCATCTCTTTCATTTTATCATTAGAAAAAATGCCTTTGTTTTCAACACTGAGTTTTTGTTTTTGTTTTCCATTCTGCAGTTTGAAGCCCTTCGATCACTCACCACTGCTATTCCCAGGACTGCTTTGTCCCGCTGATTTCGTGATCCTGGGTAATTTCCTCCCTCTCACAGGTGTACCGAAGGATAACTCTGGCTAAGAAGCCTGGAGACACCTCTGGTATTCTTCCCTGTGCCCCTTCCTCTTCTGTCACTCTGCCGCATAAACGCTGCTGCCTTGGAACTTCTGGACGTGAAGAATATTCTCAGTTCAGTGTGTCTGCTGTGCCTCTTTGGGTCCCCTGCTCTGCATGGAGGCCTGGAACCTACCTCCTGGGGGTAAACTGAGGCCCCGCTGGGCTCATCCCATCGGCTTCTCTTCTCTCAGGATCACAATATCATGCTTCCTGTTGTACAAAGTCTAAAAATACTGTTTCATTTATTTCGTTCAATATTCTAGTTGTCTAAAAGGTAGGAAGAGGAATCAGTTTCTCTTACTGCATCATGCTCAGGATAGATCCAGAAATGTACTTTTTAAAAAGATAAAAAATCATGGGTTTATACTGATATCACCAATTCATATGTAAGAGTACAGAGTGTCCCTGAAATTTAAAAGCATATACTTTACCCTTAAGATAATTCTTTGCTTTAGCATACAATCTTCAGCCCCTTCATGGATCATAGCCTTGTGGTAAAAACCTTATTGTGATAAAGGATATTCAAACTACTGGACAGTTGTGCTCATTTCGCACACTAGTAAGGTTATGCTCAAAATCTTTCAAGGTAGGCTTTAGCAGTATATGAACTGAGAACTTCCAGATGTACAAGCTGGGTTTAGAAAAGGCAGAGGGACCAGAGATCAAATTGCCAATATTTGCTAGATCATAGAGAAAGCAAAGGAATTCCAGAAAGAAAAAAAATATCTGTTACTGCTTCATTGACTACAAGAAAGCCTTTGATTGTATGGATCACAACAAACTGGAAATTTCTTAAAGGCATAGGAGTACCACATCAACCTACCTGTCTCCTGAGAAACCTGTATTCAGCTCAAGAAGCAACAGTTACATCCTTACATGGAACAACTGACTGGTTCAAAATTAGGAGAGGAGTACATAAATACTGTATATTGTCACCCTACATATTTAACTTATACTCAGAGTACATCATGTGAAGTGCCAGTTTGGATGAATCACAAACTGGAATCAAGATTTCTGAGAAAAATAACAATAACCTCAGATATGCAGATGATATCACTCTAATGGCAGAAATTGAAGAGGAATTAAAGAGCCTCTGGATGAGGGTGAAAGAGGAGAGTTAAAAAAAAAAACTGGCTTAAAACTCAACACTAAAAAAAAAAAAAACTAAGATTGTGACATCTGGTTCCCATCACTTCATGGCAAATAGAAGGGGAAAACACAAAAGCAGTGACAGAATTTATTTTCTTGAGTTCCAGAATCACTGGGGATGGTGACTGCAGCCACAAGATTAAAAGATGCTTGGTCCTTGGAAGGAAATCTATGATGAACCTAAACAATGTCTTTAGAAGCAGAGACATCACTTTGCCAACAAAGATCGACATAGTCAGAGCCTTGATTTTTCCAGTAATGTACAGACGTGAGATAAATGAAGTTGCTCAATCATGTCTGACTCTTTGTGACCCTTTGGACTGTAGCCTACTAGGCTACCCCCATCCATGGGATTTTCCAGGCAAGAATACTTGCCTAAGTGGGTTGCCATTTCCTTCTCCAGGAGATCTTCCTGACCGAGGGATCAAACCCAGGTGTCCCACATTGTAGACAGACACTTTAACCATCTGAGCCACCAGTTGGACCATAAAGAAGGCTGAGGTCTGGAGAAGATTCTTGAGAATTCTTGAGAAGACTGCAAGGAAAACAAGCCAGTCAATCCTGGAAATCAATCCTGAATATTTAGTGGAAGGACTGAATCTAAAGATGAAGCTTCAATACTTTGGCCACCTGATGTGAAGAGCTGATTTATTGGAAATGACCTTGATGATGGGAAAGACTAAAGACAGAAGGAGAAGAGGGCAGCAGAGGATGAGATGGTTAGGTAGCATCACTGATTCAAAGGACATGAATTGAGCAAACTCCAGGAGATAGTGAAGGACAAGGAGGCCTGGCATACTGTGGTCCATGGGGTCTCAAAGAGTTGGATATGACTTGGTGACTGAATAACAATCACAGCAATAGCAATATTCAGATAATAATTTCAAAAGAGTAATATAATTTTTAGCAAAAAACAATGGAAAGACTAAAATGTGAGATTTTTGTACAATTCCTTTTGTTCATAGCATGTATCCCATTGAGGACACTATGAACTGGGCTTCTTCGCAGACACTAGTGGTAAAGGCTTCCCAGGTGGCATTAGTGATAAAGAGTGGAGCTACCAGTATAGGAGACATAAGAGAATTGGGTTCCATCCCTTGGTGGAGAAGATCTCCTGAAGGTAATCCACTCTAATATTCTTGCTTGGAAAATTCCATCGACAGAGGAGCCTAGTGGGTTAAGGCCCATAGGGTTGCAAAGAGTCAGACACGACTGAAGTGACTTGGCATGCACATTACAATCTAAGTCAGATAGACACATAGAGGGACATTTCACAATATACCTGACCAAAACTGTCAATGTCATAAAAAAAAAAAAAAGAGTGATGAATCTGAGAATTTGTCACAGCCAAGAGGAGCTTGAGACATGAATTGTAATGGAATGGGATCCTGAAATACCAAAAAAAAAAAAAAATTAGGCAAAAACTAAGAAAATCTAAATAAACTATGTGCATTAGTTAATAACTGTATCAATACTGACTCATTGATTGTAACAAATGGACCATATCAATGTAAAATCTTAATAATAAGAGAAACCATTGTATGGATGGTTTAATATCTTTTAATATCTCTTACTTTAATATCTCTTTAACATCTGCTCAATAATTCTAATACTGTTTTTAGAATGGTTTATACATTTTTTAAAAGCTGTTTTAAAAAGTAGTAGTTTACAATATTGTATTGGTTTTGCCATACATCAACATGAATCCGCAACAGGTATACACGTGTTCCCCATTCTGAACCCCCCTCCCTCCTCCCTCCCTGTACCATCCCTAATTTCCTTTAAAATCATACTCCACAAAGAGATATTTGGAGAAAAAGAAGCTATTTTTTCCTTAATTCATCTAAAATATTTATAAAAATTTTATGGTAATAAGTTCAGGTCAGTTCAGTTCAGTCGCTCAGTCTTGTCTGACTCTGCAATCCCATGAATCGCAGCAACAGGTATACACGTGTTCCCCATTCTGAACCCCCCTCCCTCCTCCCTCCCTGTACCATCCCTCTGGGTCGTCCCAGTGCACCAGCCCCAAGCATCCAGTAAAGCATTTTAAATGTGAAAAAGAATCTGTATCTCCTACATTAACTGAGATGCTCATTTTTTAAATGTAAAGCAATCTCTGTGTTTTTGAGTCTCATTTTTGGACTTTCTGTTCTGTCCTATTCACTTTCATCATTCATCTGTTAGTACCACACTATTTTAATAATTTGGATTTTTTATGTTTCTTTATACTTATTAGTTTCTTAATCTAATGTTCTGTCTCCAGAAGGGGGAAAATAACACCCAGTACTTTTACTGGGATTGCATTACATTTTGAATGAATTTAGAAAAACTTTCATATTTGTAATGTTGAACCATCATATCCAAGAACCTGCAAATGGTACATATACCATTTATTCATGTAAGATTTTGTGTCTTGTAGGAGTATTTTTCAGTTTGACTTCATAAGCTGTGCCTTGGAATTTTATCTTCCTTGTTGCTATTATAAATTAGATTACCTCATTCATTATACATTAAATTAAATACATATCACATTTTTATATTGGGAAATAAAATATTACTGTCTCTGAGAAAATTCTCTACTCATCCTCAAACTGAATAAATAAAATAATATTTTTCTTAGTTTCTTATGTTGTTAGCTTGTCTTCTATGGGACTAAAATCACACAACTTTTGCAGACTGAGTGCTCAGAGAATGTGTATTCAAGAAGATCAGGCTAGAGTATAGACTCTCAGAATTAAAAAGTATAAGAAATTAGATTAAAAAGAATAAAAGAAGTAGAGGGAATAGCTCTCTAAGTTGGGGATAAATGGATTGTAGCAGGTATTAATAGTTATTAAAATGTTAGCCTTTGGAATATCAAAGGGCAAGCATCACATTCATGATGTTAAAATGTTTTTGAGTAAATTAAAAGTGCAAATGTATTTGGCAGTTAACAATACCAAGCACATATTACTATATCATGTTTTTTTGTTTTAAATTTTAGGACCAAGGTTATCCATATTTTAACTTGCCTAAGGCAGAGAGCAGTATCTGGAATGCATACATATCTGGTTGTGCTATAATCTTTTAATGATACCAGACAGACCAAATTTTTACAAAGCTTCTATTATTAAATTTCAGAAAGTTTAGGTCATGCCATACTTTTCTTTAATTTATTCAGATTTTCCTTCACTATTACTTTAATGAAAACATAAGCTAGCTGGAAGTTCTTATTGTATCAGAAAAAAAAAACCCACATAACATCATGTGCATCGATTAGTATGGGAAAGAATATATTCTTCTGGATCTATTCCAATATCGTTGGAAGGCCTATATATACACAGTAATCTAATATTATAAATAGCCACTTGACCCTATCTCTTAATAAGGAGCAAGAACCAAGTCAGTGCCAGCGTAGAAGAACAAGAGGTACAGAGGTGGTGAGAGTGTGTGAGAAGAGTGCATGTGAGAGGCACTCTTGCCCTGTCTCCCTCACTTACTCCTGAAGTGTGCTGCCTGCTCCCACTCTGGGCTCAGGGTTGCTGTAATGACCCCGAGGTAACAAGACAGCAGACTGAGCGAATAGACAGTCACACAGCTCCTAACACACGCGTGCCCTCCACCTCTTGAGTAAGGGGAAGTTTGCTCAGGGTGAGCTAATGAGTTAAGGTGGGAAACTATTTGGTACACAGCAGCCTCATCACTAACTGACCCTCTGGGTCCACCAAGGTGCGAAGTATGATGACCTGAGCATATGAATTCATTCCTTTTTCTCCATATGAGATAAAACCTTATTAACAACGCTGAACTTTATTGTACTGCATTTTGTGACTTGAATGCAAAAGTAATTTGTAAGTTTTTATTGTTGTTGTTGTTAGTACTTAAATACATAGAGAAAAGAGTCTTAAGTACTTTATACATGTTAAATCTGAGAAGTTCTTTGTTTAAAGCATCAGTGTGTAGATCCATTGAAAGAACATGTGTATTAAAGATAATTACTGCCAAGGAAAATATGTTTTTTCCTATATTTTCAAGTTTCACTCCCCTAAATACTCACTATGTTGTTGTTTATTCACTAAGTGGTGTCCGACTCTTTTGCAACCCCAGGGACTTTAGCCTGCCAAGTTCCTCTATCCATGGGATTTTCACAGGTGAGAATACTGGAGTGGGTAGCCATTTTCTTCTCCAAGGGATTTTCCCAACCCAGGGATCGAACCTGTGTAGCTTTTACCTCCTGCATTGGCAGGAGGATTCTTTACTACTGAGCCACCAGGGAATCCCAAATAGTCAGTTTACTGTCTATCAAAAACTCCATCTTAACATTAAGATCACTATTTGAATAAATAAACATATAGTTAAATATTTAAAATTAAACATTAATTTGTGTAAATTGAACCAAACTTTATTTAAATAGACATATTTAACAAATATCTGATTTAGTAGATATCTAACAGCTATTATTATATTTAACTTATTTGAATATATTAAATACATAATATATAAATATTTCATATTAACTTTAAATACAGTTATATTCAGTTTTACAGCAAATTAAGTATCTATTGATGGTATTTGTCTGAGGATGTGAGATGGCTATGTGTTGACAGCTAGGCACCCACTGCCTTTATACTCTAAAAATTGCAGATGCTAACACATTGAAAAATGTGGTGCATTTTAACTGATAACAGATTTGTGGACCTAGTTTAT
>SJYC01109394.1:0-30672 GCA_006408675.1 Madoqua kirkii
CACCCTTATGGCAGAAAGTGAAGAGGAACTCAAAAGCCTCTTGATGAAAGTGAAAGAGGAGAGTGAAAAAGTTTGCTTAAAGTTCAATGTTCAGGAAACTAAGATCATGGTATCTGGTCCCATCACTTCATAGGAAATAGATGGGGAAACAGTGGAAAAAGTGTCAGACATTATTTTTTGGGCTCCAAAATCACTGCAGATGGTGACTGCAGCCATGAAATTAAAAGATGCTTACTCCTTGGAAGGAAAGTTATGACCAACCTAGATAGCATATTCAAAAGCAGAGATGTTACTTTGCCAACTAAGGTCCATCTAGTCAAGGCTATGGTTTTTCCAGTGGTCATCTATGGATGTGAGATTTGGACTGTGAAGAAAGCCGAGCCCTGAAGAATTGATGGTTTTGAACTGTGGTTTTGGAGAAAACTCTTGAGAGTCCCTTGGAATACAAGGAGATCCAACCAGTCCATTCTGAAGGAGATCAGCCTTGGGATTTCTTTGGAAGGAATGATGCTAAAGCTGAAGCTCCAGTACTTTGGCCACCTCATGCCAAGAGCTGACTCACTGGAAAAGACTCTGATATTGAGAGGGATTGGAGACAGGAGGAGAAGGGGATGACAGAGGATGAGATGGCTGGATGGCATCACTGGCTCGATGGACATGAGTCTGAGTGAACTCCAGGAGTTGATGATGGACAGGGAGGCCTGGCGTGCTGAGATTCATAGGGTCTCAAAGAGTCAGACACGACTGAGCGACTGAACTGAACTGAACTGAAACTATGGTGGACTTCCTGGTGGCTCAGATGGTAAAGCATCTGCCTACAATGCAGGAGACCTGGCTCTGATCCCTGGGTTGGGAACAGGTCCTGTAGAAGGCAATGGCAACTCACTCCAGTACTCTTTCTTGGAAAAATTCCACGGGTGGAGGAGCCTGATAGGCTATATTCCATGGGGTGGCAAACAGTCGGACACGACTGAGCAACTTCAATGTCAATGTCGATGAAGATAATGGTGACCTCCCTCAAAAGATCCCATGCATGTACTGCTACACTCAGTGACCCCAACCCTGCAGTAGACCACTATGAACCCACGCCTCTGCTGGAGACTCTTAGACACCCACAGGGGTGGGATGAATTGGAAGGGATAAAATGCCCTGAGTTTAAGCATAGAATTTAATGTTTTGAGTAACAGATGCAATCCTGTAATTAGGACCACAATCATGATATAGAACACTTCCATCACCCTCAGATTTTCCACTATCATCCTTCCAGTCAGGTCCCATGACCAGCCCTAGTCTCAGGCACCACCAACCTGATTTCTGTTGCTAAATATTAGATTTGTTTTTTCTAGAGTTTCCTATGAGGTAACATATATGAAGTTAATAGTTTAGTGAGTACATACTAGATAGCCTTCTCTGGTGGCTCAGATGATGAAGACTCTGCCTGCCATGCAGGAGACCTGGGTTCGATCCCTGGGTCAGGAAGATCACCTGGAGAAGGCAATGGCAACCCACTCCAGTATTCTTGCCTGGAGAATCCCATGGATGGAGGAGCCTGGTAGGCTACAGTCCACGGGGTCACAAAGAGTTGGACACAACTGAGACTTCACCTTCCTTCCTTCCTTCCTTCCTTCCTTCCTTTCTTCCTTCCTCCATTCATTCCTTCTTTCCTTCCTACCTAAGTCTGGAGAGTTTACATCAGTTCCTTTGCCCTGAATCATCTTAAAGGAGCTCTGTTACAAGTAATTTAAAAAAAAACACTGATTAGATCTCATTTAGTTGTTTATACATTCAATAATTCATTCAACACATATTCATTAAGCACTTCTTTGTATCAGACAGCGTCTAATTGAGACATAAATGAACAAAGATAAAAACAGTTCCTAGTTCTTCTCTGAGTTTACATCATAATGTAGATGGAAGGACAATGAACACAGTAGTTAAACAAAATTTTTAGGTTTTAGAGGATGGTAAGTGCTACTGGAGAAATGAAGCAGAATAAAAAGAATTGGCTGCAGAGTTGGTAGGAGAGTTGTAGTTTTCAATAGGGTGACTGGGACAATCTCACTGAGAAGGTGATATTTGAGGACACCCTGTAGATGAAGGAGTGAGCCATGAAAATATCTGCCAGAAGGTGGTTACAGAAAAAGTTGATGCTAAGACTCAGGAATGAACAAGAAACCACAGCTTGCCAACCCATACTGACGACTATTGTGTGAAACTGAAGACCATTGTGAAAATGGCCTTCAGCACACAGCTAAGTTCTGCTTGTTTGAACATCTGCTAGTTCAGACTCATACACTCCAAGATAAAATCATCAATTGATTTCACAGGACTCATGGGTTCCCAAGGCCACTGACTGGTTGAGAAACTTACATAGTTTGCAAATACTCTCCAATCTCTGGCTTGTGCCCTAAAACCAACCTACAGCTAATCCAGCCTTCAAATTCCTGACTCTCTCTGAATCTTCTGAGATTGTGCCAAGACAGCACACTTTCACCTTCATCCAGTTTAATAACTCCAGCTTCGATCCACAGAGTTTGTTGATGGTCTGTGTTGATGGAAGGTTTGTGAAGCCCGAGGCAGGAAAGTACCTGAAATTTTGAAATGATAAGTAGTTCAGTGAAGCTGAAGCTAAGTAACTAAAAGGAAGTGTAGTGGCCAGGGGTGGGGTGGGGTGGGCGGTAGGGAGAGGGTGGGGGGAGCTGCAATGCAGTTCTTCCCTGGTGGTTCAGTGGTCCATCTTGCAATGGAAGGACATAGGTTCGATCCCTGGTCAGAGAACTAAACCTGAGTGCCTCAACTGCTGATCTGCATGCTACAGCTAGAGAATCTGTGCAATACACTGAAAGATCCTGAGCTAAGACCTGACAGAGCCAAAGAAATAAATAAAAATTAGATATAAACAAGTAGAGTGGGAAACGATATGAGTGAGGTAGGAGGCCACATTGTGGAGAATCTCATTGGCCATTTTAAGGATTTGATGTTACTCTCAGTTGGTGACAAGTGAAACACTGGGAGATTTTGAGAAGTGATATGACATGACCTCCTAGGTGCCTGTGAACAACAGAGCAGAGGAAGCAGTCTTGAGAACAAACTGGCCAGTTAGGAGCTGTCAAAATAATCAAGGCAAGAGATGTTGTTAGCTCGGGTACATGATAACACTGGAGATAGTGAGAAAAGTTTGGATTTTGGATCTATTTGGCAGGTGGAGTCCAAGGAATTTATTAATAATTTGAATATGGAAACAAGAGAGACGGGAGATCAGAAGAGTCGGGAGTGATTCCACTGCAACTAAAAGGGTGAAATTTGCACTTCCTAATTGGGAAAGACTGCCAGAGAGCAGGCTGGTGGGGAAATCTGAGTAACTGAGTTTTGCACATCCTGATAGGGTAATTGTGTCCTCTCAAAATTCTTATGTTGAAGCCCCAACACTCTAGTAGTTTTTTGGGTAGTGACTATAATTAGAGATAGAGCTTTTAGAAAAGCAACTGATTAAAATAGGGCACTCAGCTAGACTCTAGTCCAGCATGATTCATGTCCTTATAAGAAGAGGAAATCAAAACACAGACACACACACAGAAGGACGACTATGTGAGGACCCAGGAAGAACAGTGCCACCTACAAGCCAAGGGGAGAAACCTCAGGAGAAACCAGTTCTTCTACTCCCCCAGCTTCTAGAATTGTGAGAAAGTAATTTTCTGCTGTTTGTTATGAAAGCTCTCAGAAACTAATGTAGAAATGTCAAGTTTTGAGATGTTTATTTGTGGCTCACCTGGTAAAGAATCTGCCAGTAGTGCTGGAGACCTGGGCTCGATCCTGGGTTGGGGAGATCCCCTTGAGAATGGAAAGGCTACCCACTCCAGTATTCTGGGCTGGAGACTTCCATGGACTGTCCACGGGGTCACAAAGAATCGGACATGACTGAGTGACTTTCAATTTTCACTTTATTCAACATCCAAGTAGAGATTTAATTTCATGCAAGAAGTGTATAGGAGAGATATAAACTTGGGAGCCATCTTCATGCAGATGGTTAAGGCTATTAAATTGTGTAAGATCACAAAGAAAATGATATAGAAGAGATCCAGAAAAACAAGCTCTAGGAAATTCCACTTTTAAGGGTGCAGGATAGGGAAATCCCTAATGGTCCAGTGGGTAAGATTTCACCTTCTACTGCAGTGGGTGTGCATGTTCAATTCCTGGCCAGGTAGCTAAGATCCCACATGCCTCAATGCCAAAAAACCAAAACAGAAAACAGAAAAAATACTGTAACAAACTCAATAAAGACTTTAAAAGTGGTCCACATTTTTTTTTTTAATATGGAGGATAAGATAGGAACAAAAAAATCTCAGCAAGAGACTGAAAAAGAGTAAACAGAGTATCATTAAGACAGTATGCTAGTCTGGAAACCAAAACAGGAAATTATTCCCTATGCAAAGGAGGAATCAGCTATTTAAAATATTCCTGATGAGTCCAGTCAGTTGAGGGTTGGGATTGACAGTTGTGTTTAGCAATGTCAGATTACTGGTCACGTCATTGAGATACAATCAGAGAGGAAGTAGAATTCAGTTGTAATGGGTGTCAGTAAGAAAGAGAGTGAGTCATTTAAACAAATTCATCTTTTTTGAATGCATATATGCACAGAAGAAGGCACTTTGCATCTGGTTATTATATTTTGAATAAATAAGGATTAAATCCAATTTCCAAGACTGCAAAGCTAAAGCACAAACTTTAACAGGAGTGATCTCTCAAGGTACCTTGAGAGGTTCCCTATTCTCTGTCTCAGAAATCTCTCCAAATGCTCGTCATGATAGTCTTTGATGTGTGTCTGAAATAAAATTATAGGGACAGGCAGGAAGATCTTACTTGTCCTTGTAGGATTTCTTGCTAAACACAATGAGAGGCCATTTAAGGAAAATAGTATTTCAGAAAGTGTACTCTGTGTTTTGCATGGAGAATGAATGGAAAGAGTGCTGGAAAGGAGACTGGTTAGAAGACTTCAGAATATTCTAAAGAAAAAAAAATGTAATTGCTTGGAAGAAATGAAGATAAAAGTAAGTAATGGATGGAGCCATTTTTGGAGGTAGGGTTCAAAGGACTTAGATATAGGAAATAAAATTACTTTAGGAATTGCAAGATCTTCCACTGGAGATTCCTATAATTTATGTGTCTCTCTAGTTTCTTGTTTTTTGGGGAATCTTTCCAAATAAATGAAAGCACTGCTTGCAGGGCCAGTGCCTGGACTGTCAATTGTTCCTTGCATTCAAAACCTCTTGAAACATAAAGAATAGAATTCAATGTACAGCTGAGAAATAAGGATACATCCAATTAGTCAAAAGAAAATGAATGATGAATAGACGCTCTATCAAAAGAGAAAAGCAAACCTTTAGTTTGCTACTAATTTTTATTGGAGTATAGTTGCTTTACAATGTTGTGTTAATTTTTACTGCACAGCAAAATGAATCAGCCATATGCAAATACCCCCTCTGTTTTGGATTTCCTTCCCATTCAGGTCAGCACAGAGCACTGAGTAGAGTTCCCTGTGCTCTATAGTAGGTTCCGATCAGTTGCATATTTTAAACATGGTAGTGTGTATATGCCAATCTCAATCTCCCAATTTATCCCACCTTCCCTTTTCCCCCTTGGTGTCCATACTTTATTCTTTACATCTGTATCTTTATTTCTGCTTTGTAAAAAGATTCATCTATACATTTTTTGAGTTTTTCTTCCCCTATTCATAAGAGATATGCTAACAACATTAGAGCTTATTTGCATCATTTATCTGGCATAGTGTCCCAGACAGTCATATTGTCCCTATAAACAGATTCATTATTAAGTGTTTCTTCTTGGATTTTAAATATGTTCCTAATTAGTTAAACATTATTAAAAGCTTAGGTCCACGCTTTTTGGACTCCACTTGAGTACTCTTGCCTAGAGAATCCTGCGGGCAGAGGAGCCTGGTGGGCTGCTGTCCGTGGGATCGCACAGAGTCAGACACGACTGAAGAGACTTAGCATGCATTCATGCATGAGTTAATAGAGTACCTAAGTGTAACTCTATAGAGAAAAAGATTTTATTTAGTCCAGAAAACTGCATTTCAGGTTCTTTCTTCAGGCTTCTTTTACCAAGTCTGACAATAATGAATTATTAATTCTCTCATTTCTCTCTTTCTTTAAAAGAAAATAAAAAGGAAACATCTTCACGTAACAGAGATGTGGAAGAGGCAGAACACATAACTATCACTGTTCTTTTCAGTTGTGTCTTCAAATTTAACTTTTATCCATTTCCAGGGAGACTATGTCCCCAGAATCTGAGAATCACATGAATGCAGTTTATGCACACATTGAATGATTCTTTCTATATATCTAAAATCATGGAGAATCTAGTCAGTGTCTTCAGTTCAGCAGAAGCAGAAACCTAACAGAAGAAGTCAGTGTCTTAGTTTTTAAAAATAAGTATTTTATTAAAACCAGTTTTAAATTTATTCTTAATTCATTTTCTATGAAACTTCAGCCATTATACAGAGCAGTTGAAGATGCAAGAGATTTAAAATGGCAGAGAAAATTGTCTTTACTTTTGAAAGCTAGGCACCTATTTCAAATACCAGATATAATAATGTGGAAAAGTAAGGAAAAGGAAAAAAAAAACTTGATACTGATTGCAGAAATATTAAAATTTTCATAAAGATGAATGTGATCAAGCTTTAGTGCATTCTTATTCTTCTTCATGTTTAACTTGGCTACAAAATAAAAAACAAAATTATATTTTTAAAAAGATCCAGAGAACAGAGAATTTTAAGAAACCAATTAAGTAGGTTTCCTTTTGATCTGTTTTTGGAAGACATCTATAACTCTTTGCTGAGGGCTTGGGGTGGTGAGGGCAGGGGTAGTTAAAGCCAGAAGCAGAGAAAGGAGATCCAACCAGTCCATCCTAAAGGAGATCAGTCCTTGATGTTCACTGGTACGAGTGATGTTGAAGCTGAAACTCCAATACTTGGGCCACCTGATGTGAAGAGCTGACTCATTGGAAAAGACCCTGATGCTGGGAAAGATTGAAGGCAGGAGGAGAGGGGGACAACAGAGGATGAGATGGTTGGATGGCATCACCGACTCAATGGACATGAGTTTGGGTGAACTCTGGGAGTTGGTGATGGACAGCAAGGCCTGACGTGCTGCAGTTCATGGGGTCACAAGGAAATGGACACGACTGAGAGACGGAACTGAACTGAGAGGAACATTGTTCTATATCAAACTTCTCTAAAGCTCTAAAGTTAAAACTTCATGTCTCGTTATTATTCCCTAAGGTCATGGGAAGGCCAACTGTGCTGGCCACTAGCATGGTGCACGTATCCTTGAGTTGACAGTTAACGTGGAAGACCAGACTCAGAGAGGACAGCCAGTCCCAGGTTCAGGCAGGACTATGAAAGGTGTTATGGTTTAGCCGTCGTGTGAGCATGCTCTGTACACAGTCCCAAGCTCTGCAGGCCTCCCTGAGCACTTAGGCAGCAAATTAGGCCAGAACAAATCTATATCAATTTCAGTAACTACTTCTTACACTAGCTCTGCTTCCTGATATCAGAAGTCAAATTCTTATCTTGCATGTCACCCAATCAGCAACAGGAGCAGCTCCGTGGCACTTGTTCGAAATACAAACCCTTGGGCCTCAACCCAGTTCTGAGTCAGAAAATCTGGGGTTCAGAGCCCAGCAAGTTTAAGTTTGGGAAACAACTAAACAAAAATTTTACCCTTACCCTGATAACCTCAAACATTTATTCATAGATTCCATCCTCAGAGATTCTGATTTAGCTGTTCTTGGGTGCTGCCTGGGCAATGGAATTTTTAAACTCTCCTGAAACTTTTCTGATTTTCAACAAGGGTTGAGAATCATTGGCTATAAGAAGATTTTTGTCTTCAAGGACCATGTCAACTGCATTGCACTAGGCACTGCTCCCCTAGACCAATGCAATCATTGAAAGAGTAATTAAATCTTTCTTTACCTATATAACCCACATAAGCCCAATTACCCCCTCCCGACCCCCATGCACCACTTTGGAAACAATATTGATTTTGCTTTCCATATACAGAAGAAAATTATTTGAAATACCTTGCATTGTATTCCAGACTGAAATCAGAAAGCAGATGTCATAGGTCTTCAGAATTCTTTCTGGATCGGTGCTTTCGCTTCTTCCTGCCCGCTTTTTCCATTCCAGCCTAAAGCGACACAGTGCTGAGTCCATTCTTGGTGTCTGAATTCAAATGAATTAATAGGTTTTCTCACATGGTGGCTTTGTGGCTATGTGGACTATAGGGAGTCACTTTTTCGTTATATTCTATTTTGTATCTAGGAAATCTAAAATGATTCATCCTTTGTCAGTTTTACTTAAAATATTAAATTATACTGCAGAGTGTGGTATTCTGTGACGTTACTTCCCTCCTAGAAGTGACTGTCAGCTTTCATGTCCTTTATTTTTGTTCATACACACCAGTTTATATATACATGCACACATATGTGAGTATAATTATATAGTAGAGCATGGTATAGTAAAGTATATTTAAATTAGTATGAATAAAGAATATAATATATATATATATTCTTTTCAGTTGTCCATGATTCTACTTGTAATGCTTCTTTCGTTCAGGTGATGGAAATCACTAGATTTTGCTAATCATTTCTAATGTGAATGACTCAGCTATTCATGTACCTACATTTACTTTATTTCAGAAACACTTGTGGAAATGTCATTTGAGAGAATGATGAAATGGCAGCAGGTGTTTGGGGATGAAATGAGCTACGTGTATACAGTTCAGTGCCTCTTCTTTCTCTCCTGAAGTTTCCAGTGGAGGTTTAAGAAGTATGTGGAGAACCCTCAGCAAGCAGGATGATGGTTTTCCTTTAAAATTCAGTTCTCTTAAAAAAAAAAAAAAGTTAGTGTAATTAAGGGGCTAAGTGTAAGGATTATGGAGCCAAACTGTATGAGTAGGTGATGGAAATCACTAGATTTGCTAATCATTTCTAATGTGAATGACTCAGCTATTCATGTACCTACATTTACTTTATTTCAGAAACACTTGTGGAAATGTCATTTGAGAGAATGATGAAATGGCAGCAGGTGTTTGGGGATGAAATGAGCTACGTGTATACAGTTCAGTGCCTCTTCTTTCTCTCCTGAAGTTTCCAGTGGAGGTTTAAGAAGTATGTGGAGAACCCTCAGCAAGCAGGATGATGGTTTTCCTTTAAAATTCAGTTCTCTTAAAAAAAAAAAAAAGTTAGTGTAATTAAGGGGCTAAGTGTAAGGATTATGGAGCCAAACTGTATGAGTGGCAGTTTGAAGCTCAGGTTGGTCATCTACTAGTTTTGTGACATAAGACAAACTGTCTTTTATTTTTTGCATTAAACTGGTGATGGAAATTATATTCATTTTATGACAGTCATATGGATTGAGCCAGATCACATATGCACTTAGAACAAGTCTTTTCATATAATAGGACCTCAGTAAATCTTACACTGTGTGCAAAGATCTTGCTATTCTCACATTCAGATTTATGAATCTAATTTTTATATAATCACTAACACAATGAGACTGAACATGAACTTGGGCTTCCCAGGTGGCACTGGTGATAAAGACTCTGCCTGCCAACGCAGGAGAGAGAAGAGACGCAGTTCCGATCCCTGGTCAGGAAGATCCCCTGGAGGAGGGCGTGGCAAGCTGCTTCAGTATTCTCACCTGTGGAATCCCATTGCAGAAGACCCTGGCAGGCTACAGTTCCTGGGGTGACAAAGAGTCAGACATGGCTGAGCGACTGCAAACATGAGCTCAAATTAGATAGCAATGATTTCTATAACTTCAAAAGTGTTTTAAATAAATGCAAGAAAACGGTCTTGGTTTCAAATGCTCCATCCACACTTAGCTTCCTTGCTTTTTTGCAGGGCTGATCACTGTGTGATTTCGTCCCTGCTCTTCACTGATTCCCAGACAGATGCGATCCAGGCAGGAGGGCACGAGAGAGCTGATAAAAGTATACACCCTGCCTCTGGTTTCAAGCACTTGCTATGGACAGAATAATTACTATAACAGAAATTTAAATGCCAATGGTGTTTACTGAGAATTACCTGTTGAACAAGAACAGAAATGCATATTTGAGATTACATCCAAAGTATTGTCTTTAAGAATATAGAGTGCTATAGAATGAGAACATGTCTTCTATGGCTTGCAGTTCACAAAATGCTTTAAAAATGATAATAAAATTTACCTTTAGATTATATGATGATTTATAATTTTCATTTAATTCTCCCCCAAAACAATGTGAGGATAAAGATAAATATAGTCACAGAAAAGGGCAGTACCAGGGCTTCCCTGGTGGCTCAGATGATAAAGAATCTGTGTGCAGAGCAGGAGACCCAGGTTCAACCCCTGAGTTGGGAAGACCCCCTTGAGAAGGGAATGGCTACCCACTCCAGTGTTCTTGCCTGGAGAATCCCATGAACAGAGGAGACTGGTAGGCTACAGCCCATGGATTCTCAAAGAGTCAAAACAACCAGTACTGAACATCAGCAACTCAAATTAGTTAAATTAAATCTTAATAAAAGCATTATATCTTAAAGAAAGAGGTGTAAGGAGTTTACCATCTGATTTTTGGATTGTTCATTATCACTACAAAATAAATTTCAGTTAGTCTCTATTGAAATATACATAATTACTCCAGTTTGTTATTTTCCAACTAGAAACATGTCCAAATGTAAGAAAATAAATCTAAATAAAACTTACCTTTATTTTCCACAGACAGTTTTGGAAATAGGAACAGGTAACAGGACCATCATGAGCTGGGGAGGCCAGCAGATGGCTAGACCAGCTTTAGGCCTGATGCACTCCAGATGTATTCCGTGGGGGTTCCCCACATCCGCTGGGGCTGTCCCTGCACAACTGAGTCCCCTCTACCCCTCCTGTAGGGTATCCTTGGGGGTCTGTATTAGACTGAATATCTGAAGCATAGCACAAATTCAGGAGAGAAACTCAAATGCAACCAGACTGGAATCTTGGTCTTGATTACCTAATTTTATCCTGCTGCAATAATCCTCTCTCCTTTCCCCTCCCTCACTCCCGTATCTAGAAAGTACAACCCCACTTTGCCCTGGGGTTGCTTTAGCAGTTATGTGACACATAAAACCGATTGCTTTGTCTACTTCCACCAGGGCCAAGTGGCCAATCTCTGTGCAGATCTGGTTAAAGGTAGGGATGTGCCAACCACCAGAGACAAAATCTTCAGCATTAAACAGCTCCATCTCCGAGCCTTTATTGGGTCACTTTTTATCAGGCTTTCTATGCTGTAGTCTGCTGTGGTTATCAAGCAACTGGCGAAACAGCTGCTGTTTGTACTTTTTTATTTAATTAGCTTTTACTGGAGCATAGTTGCTTTACAGTGTTTGCTAGTTTCTACTGGATGTCAAAGTGAATCAGATACATATATACACGTTTCCTTTCTTTTTGAGTTTCCTTCCCATTTAAGTCATCACAGAGCATTAAGTAGAGTTCCCTCAGCTATGCAGTAGGTTCTCATTAGTTGTCTGTTTCATCCATACTATCAATAATGTGCATGCTGTGCACTGCGTTGCTTCAGTCGTGTCTGATGCATTGTGACCCCATGGACTGTAGCTCGCCCTGCTCCTCTGCCCATGGCATTCTCCAGGCAAGAATACTGGAGTGGGTGGTCATTTCCTTCTCCAGGGGATCTTCCAGTGTACACATGTCAATCCCAATCGCCCAGTTCACCTGCCCACTTTTTCCCCCTTGGTATCCATAGGCTTGTATTCTATGTCTGTGTCTATATTTCTGCTTTGCAAATAACACTATTTATACAAGGTATTTAAATTCTATTCCATATTTCTCTGCCCCAGGAACATAGGGGTCCAGACGTACTTAAAAAACCAGTTACTTCACATGTTTGTGTACCCTTGAAAGAAATACTTCCTAGGTACTTCTCTACTTCTTCCTTCTTTCATCTGTTCCATAAATATTTATTGATGAGTACTGCCTCTTGAGAAATCTGTATGCAGGTCAGGAAGTAACAGTTAGAACTGGCCACGGAAAAACAGACTGGTTCCAAATAGGAAAAGGAGTGCATCAAGGCTGTATATTGTCACCCTGATTATTTAACTTCTATGCAGAGTGCATCATGAGAAACACTGGGCTGGAAGAAGCACAAGCTGGAATCAAGATTGCTGGGGAGAAATATCAATAATCTCAGATATGCAGATGATACCACCCTTATGGCAGAAAGTGAAGAGGAACTAAAAAGCCTCTTGATGAAAGTGAAAGAGGAGAGTGAAAAAGTTGGCTTAAAGCTCAACATTCAGAAAACGAAGATCATGGCATCTGGTCCCATCATTTCATGGGGAATAGATGGGGAAACAGTGGAAACAGTGTCAGACATTATTTTGGGGGCTCCAAAATCACTGCAGATCATGACTAAAGCCATGAAATTAAAAGACGCTTACTCCTTGGAAGAAAAGTGATGACCAACCTAGAGAGCATATTCAAAAGCAGAGACATTACTTTGCCAACTAAGTTCCATCTAGTCAAGGCTACGGTTTTTCCAGTGGTCATTTATGGATGTGAGATTTGGACTGTGAAGAAAGCTGAGTGCCGAAAAATTGATGCTTTTGAACTGTGGTGTTGGAGAAGACTTGAGAATTCCTTGGGCTGCAAAGAGATTCAACCAGTCCATTCTAAAGGAGATCAGTCCTGGGTGTTCTTTGGAAGGACTGATGCTAAAGCTGAAACTCTAATACTTTGGCCACCTCATGCAAAGAGCTGACTCATTGGAAAAGACTTTGATGCTGGGAGGGATTGGGGGCAGGAGGAGAAGGGGATGACAGAGGATGAAATGGCTGGATGGCATCATTGACTTGATGGACATGAGTCTGAGTGAACTCCAGGAGTTGGTGATGGACAGGGAGGCCTGGCATGCTGCAATTCATGAGGTCGAAAAGAGTCACACGACTGAGCGACTGAACTGAACTACACATCAGGTATAGAATTAAGTACTTAGGATCTTCCCACCAAAGAAATAAAAAATTATTTTGTGTCATTACTCTAACTCTTTCCAACTCTAATAAAGTTGGATCCATTTTGGCCTCTTTTGGTCCAAATTTTGGATGACTTCCTTTTCTCCATAAACATCTTTTCTGAAATAGTCTCTCTCAAGTTCCTCTGCAGGACATGAGTGTCTTTCTTTTCAGCTTTCTTCTTGAGATCATTAATAAGCAGCTGGATGTTTCTCTAGTTGCTGTGTTTTTAAGACATGGGTTTTATTTTATATCTTTACGCAGTGAGTCCTTACCTCTCTTTATCTCTTTGCATAGAAAAGCAAACAACTCCTTCCTTCACTCTTATTGTTCACATTTTTCTGAGCTCAACAGAGAGAAATGGAAATAAGCACGTGGTTCTTTTCTGATGATTTTCCCATGTGCAACTAAATCTTCCTTTGTGCATACCAGAAAAGTGTTAATCATTTTGAACTTTTTAACTATTCTGAATATTTTTACTGTAAATATTTAAAATTTCTAAGCAGCTAAGTAGCACCATGTTTCTGCCAACATCTCTTAGATTAGAGAAAAACAATAGATTCCAGAAAACATCTACTTCTGCTTCATTGATTATACTAAGACCTTTGACTCTGGATTACAACAAACTGTGGAAAATTCTTAAAGTGAAGAGAATACCAGACCACCTTATTTGTCTTCGGAGAAGCCTGTATGCAAGGATAAGAAGCAACAGTTAGAAGAAGACATGCAACAATGCACTGGTTCAAAATTGGGAAAGGAGTACTTTAAGGCTGTATATTGTCACCCTGCTTATTTAATCTATGTGTGGAGTACATCATGAGAAATGCTAGGCTAGATGAATCACAAGCTGGAATCAAGATTGCCAGGAGAAATACCAACAACCTCAGATATCCTATGATACCAATATAATGGCAAAAAGTAAGGAGGAACTGAAGAGTCTCTTGGTGAAGATAAAAAAAGAGAGTGAGAAATTTGGCTTAAAACTCAACATTCAAAAAATTAAGATCACGGAGTCTCTTCATGGCAAATAGATGGGGAAAAAGTGAAAACAGTGACAGATGTTATTTTCTTGGGCTCCAAAATCACTGAGAATGACTACAGCCATGAAATTAAAAGACACATGCTCCTTGGAAGAAAACCTATAACAAACCTAGAGAGCATATTAAAAAGCAGAGACATCACTTTACCAACAAAGGTGCATATAGTCAAAGCTATGTTTTTTAAAGTAGTCATATATGGTTGTAAGAGCTGGAACATGAAGAAAGCTGAGCACTGATGAACTGATGCTTTCAAATTATGGTGTTGGAGAAAACTCTTAAGCATCTCTTGCACTGCAAAGAGATCAAACCACTCAATCCTAAAGGAAATGAACCCTGAATATTCATTGGAAGGACTGATGCTGAAGCTGAAGATCTAATACTTAGGCCATCTGATGTGAAGAACCAACTCATTGGAAAAGACTGAAGGCAGGAGGAGATGGAGGTGACAGAGGATGGGATGTTTGGATGGCATCACCAACTCAATGGACATAAGTCTGAGTAAACTCTGGGAGACAGTGAAGGACAGGAAAGCCTGGAGTGCTGCAGCCCATGGGGTCACAAAGAGTCAGACATGTCTTAGAGACTAAAAGACAACAACAAGGCGTGTCTTCTTCATCACTCTGTAAAAATTTTAAATGATTTGAGGAGATCCATTAGTTTTCTAGCACAGTTAAAATACTTTATTTTATATTGGAGTACAGTGATGAACAATATTGTGCCCGTTTTAGGCATACAGCAAAGTGATTCAGTTTTACGTATCCATGTATTACTTCTTTTTCAAATTCTTTTCCCATTTAAGTTGTTATAGAATATTGAGCAGAGTTCCCTGTGCTATACAGTAGGTCCTTGTTGATTATCTATTTTATATACAGGAGTGTGTCCATGTTAATCCCTCAATTTTTATTTCATGATTTTCTCCCATAACATTTGTCTTCAGATGCAACCATATTCCCTTTCAGCCCCTGGATGAAGAGGAATTGACATCCATTGGTCACAGAGAAGAGTTAAGTATTCAAGTGAAAATATGTAAAGTTTTCTTAAAATTCGTTTCTTTCTGAGACTTTCTAGCTTAGAGTCAGTAAGCAGTGCTTCTGCTCAGTCTCCGGTAAGGATACAGGACATTGTGTTAAGCTCCCAAACGTGTTTTGCCAGAGCCTTGGGCTGCTAGGCTTAGCATCAGACGACTGGACAAAGTGTCAGATAATGAGGTCCCAAAGCTGTCAATCTGTTCACTGGCGTCTAAGGTGGGCTCATTGGACCTTGGGTCCACAGTGTGCCACTCCTATGGGGAAGAGGGATGACAACAAACTGGCTGTAGGCGTACCGATGGTGGAAAATTCCAAAAAGAGTGGATGGAAATGGTGTTATATATAAACACTGAGGCTCAGTTTAATGAATGGTTGTTGAGTGACAGTCATGGAAACTGTGTTGTCATAAGAGGAACAGTGATAAAGAACTAAATTTGAGCGGGGTGAAAATGTTAAATCACAAAGAGCTTTGCAAATAACGAACATAAACTGTCAAAAATTAAACAGAGGGCCTTGAGACAAATAATGTGAAAAAGGACTTTAAGACGCCAGGGCCCCAACTTCTGGGATCTAATGCTTGATGGTCTGAGGTGTAGCTGATATACTAATAATAGAAAAAAAGCACACAGTAAGTGTAATGCACTTTAATCATCCCCAAATCATGCTCTCTACTCATACAGTCCATGGAAAAATTGCTTCCAGGGCACTGGCTGCTGGTGCCCAAAAAATCTGGGGACCACTGCTCCAAAACTTTAGCCTGAAAAAAAATTAATCATTCCAGTACCTCTAGGATTGTGAGTGTGTGCATGTGTGTGTAGGAGGTTGAGTTGTTTCTGTTCCTGAAAGTGGTTTGGGTAGTGATTTTTACCCAAGGTCAAATCCACTGATCAAAGACAAATACATGATCATTTAATTTGACAAGCACATAAAATTACTCACTGGCTCTTTGGTTACATTTGTACTTGTAATGTTCCATTCAAATCACATTTGAGAAGGAGGCTGTCATGGCTTTTGGCTGAAAGCTGCAAGTCAGCCCATGAACAACCTCAAGAGTCAGACAAGGGAGAGAGTCAGGCAGAACACAACACCTAATACTCTAGAATTGGCAGCATGCGGGGGGACAGGTGGCAGAAACTTTTCATGCTGAAGAGCAGCCTGAAAGGTGACACTGAACGTGGTAATAGAGGAAGGTTTAAGAGTCCAAATCTCCAATTTAGAAATGCAGCTGAGAACCAAATGTTCCATAGAGCAGGGATCAAAATTCTCAGTTTAAGGAGGTTTGTATGTAGAAAAGAGGGCATTGCTATAATTATCAGAGGAGTTATTGCCTACCATGCCAGAAGGAAGGGAATGGGGACAGCGTCAGATTCTCTGGGGATGAACATGGATCTAGGGTGCATGCCTCTGCTACCTTCCCAGAGGTCTGGCTGTGAAAACATAAATGTGAGGGTCTTTAGACTGTAGCCCTGACAACAGCAGTTTATAATACAGGGAAAATGTCCAAATTCGCGGACACTGGTAGCGATCATCTCCTGGTCTCCATGTTGGTGATTCTGCTACTCAGGGACTTTGAAAAGATAGCTAAGGAAACGGAAAAGAAAGAAAGCTAGAGAACTGGCACCAGTGACCCAAGAGAGAAAGGAGGAGTGGGGCAGAACACAGAAGTCAAGGAAACAGAGTCTAATGGCCAAGCCATGCAGTGTCTCCTGTGGAAAGAGAGAAGGCGTTGGGATAAAGCAAGTGAGCAGAGCCCCAGGGTGGGAGGGACCCACTCCAGATGGGATGGTGGTGGGTAGTCCTCAGTGCCAAAGGAGACGAAGCAGGGTTTGCGATCAGAATTCAGTACTGCCGAGTGGCCACTCACTGCTATCACATTAGTTTCCCTTCAGTTTGGCTCCTTTTGGGAATCTATTATATTTCCTCCATGATTTGAGGCTATTTAGGATTTTACACACCAGTCCTCTAGTTTGTTGCTCTTTTTATTTCTCTCCCTTCTGCCAGCCCGTGGGTTTCTGAGTGCAACCTCTGGTTTCAAGCAGCTTGCAGTTCCACCGGCTTCTTTCTATTTCTGTCATTTCTGCTCTAAGACATTGCTTTAAAATTGCCCAAAGCCCACTCAACCTCTCTTGCCTAGATGCCCAGACCCTCTTGACATTCCTCCCTTCTTCCCTACAAGACAGTGCACCCACCAGTCTCTCCTCAGCCCAAGTGCAAGACCCAGAGATTGCAAATATCCTTTTTCTTTGGGAATTCTGTTCCTGCTCTTGAAGTTTTCTCCTAGATGCCTGCCCCACCCTCCACTTGTGCTGCCACCTGGAGGTGATAAACTGCCATCTTCTGTTCAACCACTTAGTTGGGATCTAGTCTCTCTCTTTTAAATGTTTTATTTTATTTATTCATTTATTTTTGGCCATGTAGCATGTGGGATCTTAGTTCCACACCCAGGGATTGGACCCGTCCCTCTTGAAGTGGAAACTCAGAGTCTTAACAACTGGATCACCAGGGGATTCCTGAGATCTAGTTTCTTAATATTGACAAAAAACAGCAGCAATAATAAATCACAACAGACGACATGAATTTGTCAAATAGTTATGAAAGAACACATAAGACTCTCTGCTATCAGGGAACTTAAATAAATGCATAAAAATATATTTCACTTTGAAACATGTATAATATCATGTATGAAACAAATCGCCAGTCCAGGTTCAATGCATGATACTGGATGCTTGGGGCTGGTGCACTGACAAAACCCAGAGGGATGGTACAGGGAGGGAGGAGGGAGGGGGGTCAGGATGGAGAACACATGTATACCTGTGGCAGATTCATGTTGATGTATGGCAAAACCAATACAATATTGTAAAGCAATTAACCTCCAATTAAAATAAATACATTTATATTAAAAAACAAAACAAAATATATTTCACTTTAGATACAGCTAACTTCTAACAAGGTGAATATGTGAAGTAGTAAAGACACTATGAAATGCCTAGGAGGTTAAGCTTTATGGGGTAGGCAGGGGCAGGCTGTCTGAGGACATGTCTTTTAAATAAAGACTTAAGGCTGTTGGGACTCGGGATTCCAGACGGGACAGCAGGAACAAAGGCCCTGACATGGGGCACGCACAGATTTAGGATTTGATTCTGAAGGGAGCTGTAAGGAGGGTTTTAGGCAAAGGAAGTGCAGGACTGTGTCACATTTTGATACACCTAGTCTAATTGCCTTAGAGAAAAATATATGGTGGCTTAGAGATGTGAACAGACTTTAGCATTCTGAAATTTAAAAGGCTGGTGCCTAACAGAAAAGACATCCAAGTCTATTAGAGAGGTTGATGACACAGGCGGTTTTACCCAGAGTAAGACCTAAGGATTTTATAGTATAATTGTACTCTTTAAAGTATTAGAAGATGATTTAAACATATGACCTGAACTTGGCTACACTAGATCGATGCTCAAGACTTAGAAGCAATGCCTCTACTGTCTGTTGTTAGTCGCTCAGTCATGTCCGACTCTTGCGATCCCACGGACTGTGGCTCACCAGGCTCCTCTGTCCGTGGAACTCTCCAGGCAAGAACACTGGAGTGTGTAGCCATTCCCTTCTCCAGGGGATCTTCCTGATCCAGGGATCAAATGCCTGTCTCCTGCTTTGCAGGCAGACCCTCTGAGCCGCCAGGAAACTCTCTACAGAGGTACTTCTCAAATATGTCAACTTCATTTTTTCAAAAAATTTTGAAAACCCCAGATTTTGTTTATGTGGGTTGTCGCATCTATTGATGCTTACCGTAAAGGAAATTAAGATCATTTAAAATATGTATGTATTTATTTATATGAAATAACACAAATCCATTGTATGTTCACAAAAATTATGTATTCTTATGGGCTTCCTTGGTGGCTCAGCTGGTAAAGAATCCACCTGCAACGCGGGAGACCTGGGTTCAGTCCTTTGGTTGAGAAGATCCCCTGGAGAAAGGAAAAGCTACCCGCTCCAGTATTCTGGCCTGGAGAATTCCACGGACAGAGAAGCCTGGCAGGCTATAGTCGATGGGATCGCAAAGAGTCGGACACAACTGAGTGACTTTCTGGAGTGATAACTATATTGTCAAATTAAAAACTTGAAAGAGTAGGCTTGTTGTACACATTTGGAAATCTCTTTAATGTCTATGTTGGTAGAAAACAGTTAGTTTCTCACAATATTTCATCATTTCATCTGTGGAAATACCATACATGATATAGTTTCTGGAAAATACACTATATAAGAGTAAAAAGCATGCTATCTTTTTTTTCTTATTGTTAAATTATTTTTGATTTTGTGAACATAGTGAAAACAGGTCACTGGATCACAGCTTAAGAACAACTGTTGCAGTAAAAAGGCAAGTTATTATATTGCTTGCAAATATCTGCTTAGTGCCTTGAAACTAATCCCAATGTCTCCAAATATGGGGGCAAAATGTTCCGCTTTAAACAAATAAAACAGAATGCATACGGTAAAATTATGCTTTAAAAAAATACCCTAACCATGAGCAGGTTTACATTACCTTATGCTGCTTAGTTATATATACTCTTTGTCTAAAATCCTGGAGAAGGAAATGACAACCCACTCCAGTATTCTTGCCTGGAGAATCCCATGGACAGAGGAACCTGGCGGGCTACAGTCCATGTGATCGCAAGAGCCAGATATGACTTAATACTATCTTTCTCTCTTTTGTCTCAAAATGTGAAATTTCTGGCAACAGGGACAGAAAAGAGGAATTCTAAAGAATTCAAAAGGATGTGGGTAAATACCATTTCTCTGGGGGTAGTCATTGATGGAAGGTCGTTTTTCCTTTTGTTATCTGCGACTTGGGGCAGATGTACAGCTCTGAAGCTACGCGGTACTTCCCACAAGTCAGTGATCATAAACGGTCCCCAAGCAAACTTAATTATATCTCTCAATTTAAGTTCTAAAGTCATGTTCTAACATCTTAAACTAATGAGGAAATTTTAATTTTACCTCTATGAATGTTTGAGGTGAATTTTAACAACTATTCCATAATTTTTTACAAAGTGCAGTGCTATGTTGAATATAATAAATATACATAAGAAGAAAAATTTCTACTTCAGCTGCTATCGTAGAATGATCTTAACTCTTCTTAGTATATTAAGTTCCAGGAATTGTTACACTAGGTTGTCTCTCCTTTAGAAAGAATATTTGTATTATTCTTTTGGTAATAAAGTCTAATTTACAAAAGTAAGAAACTAATTTTGCATTAAAATATCCTAACATCTTGCTCTAAGCTTCATTTTGCACATTTCCTGGGCCACACAATCCATGTTGAAAACTCAGCCCAAAAAAAGCTGAGTTGGGGACCTCCCTGGTGGTCCAGTGGCTAAGACTCTGCACTCTCAATGCAGAGGGCCCAGGTTCAATCCCACATGTCATAAGTAAAGATCTCTCCTGCAGCAACTAGATCCAGCACAACCAAAATAAAGCTAAGTTGGTGCTCTCTATCTGCTATAAGAGATATCCCATTAAACAGCTGATCTTTCTGTTATGTTGTGGTGCATGCTTTCTTGTGATTCAATCCTATCTTATTAGCAAAGGCTTTTCTTGCTAACTTTACCAGTAGAACATCTAACTGCTAGCAAAGAGCTCCATGAAAGGTTTCAGAAAGTCTTAGCTAAGGAGACCAGAGGTTTATTCTCTTCACATGATGAGTGAGGTATTGTTCCCACTTCACAGAGCCTTGCTAGCTCTACTTAGCTAATAAATCATAGATTCATTATCCTCCTCTCATAAAATATTAATATTTGTCTTTTTCTCTGGAGATTCTGTTATAATGGAATATAAGCATATCTCAGAGACATGGTAGGTTCAGCCCCAGTCTTCCAAACTAAAGCGAATATTGCAATAAAGGGAGTCATAATTTTTTGTTTGTTTGTTTCCCTAGGTCATATTAAAGTCATGTTTAAACTCTGCTACAGTCTATTAAGTATGCAGCAGCATTATGTCTACAAAAGAACAGACATTACTTTAAAAGTGCTTTAATTCTAAAAATTGCCAGCCGTCATGCCACAAACCTTGTTTGCAAAACAAAAACCAATGTAATATTTTTGAAATGCAATACAGTGAAGTGCCATAAAATTCAGTATTCCTATAGATATTTGCCATTCCCTTGTCTTCTTAGCTTGTAGATGATCATAGTACACATCTGGGCAAGTTCTCAAAAATCATCAGCTCTACAAGTCCAATTTAAAGAGGCAATGCAAGTCTCCAGGGCAAGCTGTCAATTAGGAATATTAAAATTATATGAAGGATGCTGCATTAAAACTAAACCTACTTAGCCTACAAGTTCTGTGAGCACAAGAAACTTGTTTATCTTATTAGCCCAAAGTAACTGACTACCTGGAATAATGCCAAGCATAAACTAGCTCTCAGTAAATAGGTATTGGACAAGCGAATGATGCATTAGGCAACCAACGCGTATATTTTTTTCTGTATGTGCTTTGTGTGTGTGTGTGTGCTCAGTTGTGTCAGACTCTGAGACTCCATTGATTATAGCCCACCAGGCTCCTCTGTCCATGAAATTTTACAGCAAGAATACTAGAGTGGGTTGCCATTTCCTTATCCAGGGGATCTTCCTGACCCAAGGGTTGAATCCAAATCTCTTGTGTTTCCTACTATGGCAGGCAGATTCTTTACCACTCCGCTGCCTGGGAAGCCCATAGGGATGTGCTTATTTACCACTTTTCCCCTCAAAACAAGGCAGCTACGCACATGGGGCTTTCCAGGTGGCACAGTGGTAAAGAATCCACCTATCAGTGCAGGAGACACAAGAGGCACAGGTTCAATCCCTGGATCAGGAAAGATCCCCTGGAGTAGGAAATGGCAGCCCACTCCAGTGCTCTTTCCTGCAAAATTCCATGGGCAGAGAAGTCTGGTAGGCTACAGTCCATGGGGTCACAAAGAATTGTACACAACACACACACACATGCACACACACTTCTATATACATAAAAGAACATCTTGCAAATTAGAGCTCTGGAATCTTGAACCTGAGAGTGCTTTAATCTAACACTGATTGTTAGCTGGAGGAAGACCAGGTCCATAAGTAACGATCTTAGATAAAAGCAACTCGAAGGTTGAGTCAAAAGACGTTGCAGAAGCACAGTAATCAGAAGCAGAATAAAGAAAGTAAAAGGACAATCTAAACATACTTGTGATGATAAACAGTTTCAGTATTGCTATTTTCTGTGGTTCTTATGGCCCATTGGCTTTATTGCTCACTAAGGAATTTATATCATCTGATATCATTATTACAAAACCAAAGGGGAAATATGGATATGAGTTTAAATAGCACCAAAATGTTCTGAGACAAAAAAATTAGGTAGTGGCTAGACACCTATTTAAATGTTTATGCCTGGAGACTGATGCTATACTGCATTTAAATGACACATGAGAAAAAAATAAAAGAAATTTTAATGGCATGGTGACAAAATAGTTGGAAAATGTAAAGCAAAACACTCCTTTAATTAAAACCTTTTCCCCAAACACAAACAGCATGTGAATTTATTAAACTATAGAGTTTCTGAAACAAATGCAACTTAGTCGACTTAGTTGACTGTGTCTCAGATCGTGAATTCCTTATTGCCAAATTCAGACTTAAATTGAAGAAAGTAGGGAAAACCAACAAACCATTCAGGTATAGCCTAAATCAAATCCCTTATGATTATACAGTGGAAATGACAAATAGATTCAAGAGATTAATCTGATAGAGTGCCTGAAGAACTATGGACCGAGGTTCATGACATTGTATAGGAGGCAGTGATCAAGATCATCCCCAAGAAAAAGAAAGGCACAAAGGTTGTCTGGGGAGGCCTTACAAATAGCTGAAAAAAGAAGAGAAGCTAAAGGCAAAGGGGAAAAAATAGATATACCCATTTGAATGCAGAGTTCCAAAGAATAGCAAGTGGAGATAAGAAAGCCTTCCACAGTGATCAATGCAAAGAAATAGAGGGAAAAAAATAGAATGGAAAAGACTAAAGATCTCTTCAAGGAAATTAGAGATACCAAGAGAAATTTTCTTGCAAAGAGGGGCACAATTAAGGACAGAAATGGTATGGACCTAACAGAAGCAGAAGATATTAAGAAGAAGTGGCAAGAATGCACAGAAGAACTATACAAAAAGTATCTTCACGAAGCAAATAACCAGCATGGTGTAACCTCTCACCTAGAGCCAGACATCCTGGAATGCAAAGTCAAGTGGGCCTTAGGAAACATCACTATGAACAAAGCTAGTGGAGGTGATAGAATTCTATTTGAGCTAATTCAAATCCTAAAAGATGATGCTGTGAAAGTGCTGCACTCAATATGCCAGCAAATTTGGAAAACTCGGCAGTGACCACAGGACTGGAAAAGGTCAGTTTTCATTCAAATCCCCCAAAAAAGGCAATGCCAAAGAATGTTCAAACTACTGCACAATTGCACTCAATTCACAAGCTAAAAAGTAAAGCTCAAAATACTCCAAGCCAGGCTTCAATAGTAGGTGAACCATGAACCTACAGATGTTCAACCTGGGTTTAGAAAAAGCAGAGGAACCAGAGATCAAATTGCCAACATCCGCTGGATCATGGAAAAAGCAAAGAGTTCCAGAAAAACATCTATTTCTGCTTTATTGACTATGCTAAAGCCTTTGACTGTGTGGATCACAACAAACTGTGGAAAATTCTTCAAGAGATGGGAATACCAGCTACCTGATCTGCCTCTTGAGAAATCTGTATGCAGGTGAGAAAGCAACAGTTAGAACTGGACATGGAATGACAGACTGGTTCCAAATCAGGAAAGGAGTACATCAAGGCTGTATGTTGTCACTCTCCTTTTTTAACTTATATGCACAGTACATCATGCAAAATGCCAGGCTGGAGGAAGCACAAGCTGAAATTAACATTGCTGGGAGAAATATCAATAATCTCAGATATGCAGATGACATCACCCTTATGGCAGAAAGTGAAGAAATAAAGAGCCTCTTGATGAAAGTAAAAGAGCAGAGAGAAAAGTTGGCTTAAAACTCAACATTCAAAAAGCTAAGATCATGGCATCTGGTCCCATCACTTCATGGGAAATAGATGGGGAAACAGTGGAAACATTGACTGACTTTATTTTGGGGGCTCCAAAGTCACTGCAGATGGTAATTGAGCCATGAAATTAAAACACACTCCTTGGAAGGAAAGTTATGACCAACCTAGAGAGCATAATAAAAAGCAGAGACATTACTTTGCCAACAAAGGTCCAACTAATCAAAACTATGGTTTTTCCAGTAGTCATATATGGATGTGAGAGTTGGAATATAAAGAAAGCTGAGTGCCAAAGATTGATGTTTTTGAATTGTGGTGTTGGAGAAGACTCTTGAAAGTCCCTTGGATTGTAGGAAGATCCAACCAGTCCATCCTAAAGGAGATCAGTCCTGAATATTCATTGGAAGGACTGATGTTGAAGCTGAAACTCATACTCTGGCCACCTGATGCAAAAAACTGACTCACCAGAAAAGACCCTGATGCTGGGAAAAATTTGAGAGAGGAGAAGGGGAGGAGAAGGATAAGACAGAGGATGAGATGGTTGGATGGCATCACTGACTCGATGGACATGAGTCTGAGTGAACTCCTAGAGTTCATATGGATGGACAGGGAGGCCTGGCAAGCTGCAGTCCATGGAGTCGTGAAGAGTTGGACACGACTGAGTGACTGAAATGAACTCAATGTAACTTAATTATAATATTTCCCTTTTCTGTAATACTGCTTTGCACATTGCATATTACCCACTTATTGAATATCTTGCCAGGAATGCTTTCTTTGTACTCTTTTTCTCGGCTTTCTTGAGGTACAATTGGTAGACAAAAAATGCACATAATTGTATAAAATAAATAACTAATGAGAGAACCTACTGTGTAGCACATAGAAGCTTACTCAATGCTCTGTGATGACCTAAATGTGACAGAAACTCAAGAAAGAGTAGATACATGTATATTATGACTGATTTCCTTTGCTGTGTAGTGAGAAACCACAACATTGTAAAGGTACTATACTCCAATAAAAACTGATTTAAAATTAGACTTAATTAATGCATACAATTTGATGAATCTGGACATATGTATGACGGGGGAGCCTGGTGGGCTGCCATCTATGGGGTCGCACAGAGTCAGACATGACTCAAGCTACTTAGCAGCAGCAGCATACACTATTATAAATCAAGGTCATAAAGATATCTATCACTTTCAAAAGTTTTCTTGTGTCTGTGTGTTTGTCTTTGTTTTTCAGAGAAAGAATATTTGTCATGAAGATGAAATAATAGAATATATATATCTATTGGTCTCTACCTCTGGTTCCTGGTATAGAACTTGTAAAACCCCTGTAATTTCCTTAGTAAAAAGAACACTAGGGGCATTTTGTATGTTTGTTCTAGTACTTAGTTTTGACCTTGTAGAAGCTCCTGACACAGTTTCTACATTTCTTGAGGGTGATTTTTTTTTTTTTCGGTGGTAGCAGCATTTTTTATTTTAGTGAGGTCACTCGTGGTGGCTCGTGGATAGCTTAAATCCAAGGAAGGCATGGTCAGCAGAAAGACTAAGTCCTGATTGGAAGGCTGAAACTTCCAGCCCCACCCTCATTTTCTGGGAAGGAGAGAGGGGCTGAAGATTTAAGTTAATGATCAATCATGCTTGTTTGATGATTCCACCATAAAAAACCCTGAAGTATGGTGTTTGGAGGCTTTTTGTTGATGAACATATCTGTGAACTGGGAGACTGGCATATTCTCCTGGCTCCAAGAGGGACAGAAACTTCCATGCTCAGGACCTCACCCTAGGTATCTCTATATCTGGCTACACATCTGTGTTTTATTATATAATAAATTGATAAATGTTAGGTAAGTGCTTCTCTGAGTTCTTTATGTTGTTCTAGCAAATGATCAAACCTGTGGTGGTGGGAGGGGGGAGCGGTTTCCTGGGAACCTGCAGGATTCATGCACAGTTGACAAGATGTGGCTTCTAAAATAAGGAGAAGGCAATCTCATGGGACTAAGCTCATAGCCTGTGGGATTTTTTTTCCCACATAAACTGACTTATGTGTCAGAATTAAGTTGAACTGGAGAACATTCAGCTGATGTCAGCTTGTTGTTGAAAACCCACATATCTGGTGTCTGAAGGATTTTGAGTGTCAGAGTCAAGGAGGAAATAAAGGAATTTTTCTTAGACAATGTAATCTACTCTCTTAACAAGTTTTAAAGTGCTTCACATTCACAGAGGTAAAAAAAAAAAAAATCTGCCTGCAATGCAGGAGACACAGGAGATGAGTGTTTGATCCCTGGGTCAGAAAGATCCCCTGGAGAATAAAATGGTAACCCACCCCCGTGTTCTTGCTGGGAAGATCCCACAGAAAGAGGAGCCTGGCGGACTGTAGTCCATGGGGTTACACAGAGTCAGACACTACTGAGCATGAGGCTTCCCTCTATACCTGGTTATTAACTATAGGCACTATGTTATACAGTAGAGCTCTGGAACTTCCTCGGTGTATATAACTTTAAGATCATACCCACTGAATGCCCTTCTCCTCATCCCCTGGTGACCACCATTCTACTTGCTATGTTTGACTATTTCAGATGCCTCATAGAAGAGGAGTCATGTAGTATTTATCCTTCTGTGACTGTCTTATTTCCCTTAACACAATGTCCTTCTGAGTTTATCTATACTATTGCATATTGCAGGGATTCCATTTTTAAGGATGAATAATACCCACTGAATGTACATACCACATGTTCATTATCCATTCATCTGTTGATGAATATTTGTGCTGTTCCCTATCTTAGCTACTGGGAATAATGTTACAGTGAGCACTGAAGAGGAGAGACCTCTGCGAGAACCTGATTTCAAATCTTTTGGATAGATATTCAGCGATACTATTGCAGGATCATAGGTAGTTCTACTTCTAAATATTTTAGGAATTTCCATGCCATTTTCTCATAGTAGCTGAACCATTTTCACTCTACTAACAGTGTACAAAGGTTGTCTTTTATTCACATACTCACCAACACTTGCAATTTTGTTTTTCTTCTTTTAATAATTAGACATTCTGACAGGTGTGGAGTGATATCTCATTGTGGCTTTGATTTGCATTTCCCTGACGCTTAGTGATGTTGACCATCTTTTCATGTGTCTATTTGCCATCTGTTTGTCTTCTGTTTAAAAATGTCTGTTCAGGGCCTATAACCATTTTTAATTAGGTTGTTTATGTTTTTGACGTTGAACTGTATGTGTCTTTGTGTATTTTTGGTGAGCATTATCTTCTCCCATTCAGCAGGCAGCCTTTTTGTGTTGCTGATAGCTTTCTTCTCCATGGAAAAGCTTATTAACCCTAATGTAGCTACATTTGTTAAGTTTTTCTTTTGTTGCCCTTGCCATAGGAGACAAAACAACTGAAAAGACCAATGTCAACGAATGTACTGTTCATGTTTTTCCTATGAGTTTTGTGGTTTCAGATTTTAACATTTAGGTCTTTAATCCATTATGAGTTTACTTTTGTATACAGTGTGAGAAAATATTCCAATTTGACCTTTTACATATAGCTGTCCAGTTTTCGTAACATCATTTATTAAAAAGGGTTTTTCTTCCTATTGTATGTTCTTGCCCATGTAAGTGTAGCTTCCTTTCTGTAGGTCTTTCTTCATTTTCCTTCATTTTTCTTCTCTTAGAGATGACATTTCTGTCTTGGTTGTTATTCAATACATGAAACTATTATTTTATAAATTTTGTATAATTTTCTGGTGAAGATGAGACAGTAAATTTATTTCTTCTTATTTCATCATGGCTAAATTTGGAAGACCTTGAAATTCTTCATGTATATTTTAAACTTTTAAATCTTAATTCTTACTGTACGTTTTTCAAATTCTATAGCTGCTTATTTATGTGTTCTTTCATCTCTGAGTTTGTTTTCAATTTCTTTGAACTTCTGCTTTCTTCAGAAAATATCTGCCTCTTTTCTTGCTGTATTCCATTTTTCTCTTCTGCTTTATTCTTGGTCACGGAGAAGGAGTGGAATTTAAGCTTTATTTTATGTCATATGTTCTTGCTTATAATTAATAAAAGATAAAACAGGTTTTGTATGGAACTTCTATTTCAATTTTCTGTGATGATGGTCAGAAGTATAACTTGAGGTTGTTATGAACGAAAGTTCATACCAAATGAACTGAATTTGTTCATTCACCCTGGAACACTTTTTCACTTTACCTTCTCTTTTTTTTTAATATAAATTTATTCACTTTAATTGGAAGTTAGTTACTTTACAATATTGTATTGGTTTTGCCATACATCAACATGAATCCACCACAGGTATACACGTGTTCCCCTTCCTGAACCCCTCTCCCTCCTCCCTCCCCGCACCGTCCCTCTGGGTCGTCCCAGTGCACCAGCCCCAAGCATCCAGTATCCTGCATAGAACCTGGACTGGTGATGTTTTATGCCTTGTGGTTCACTTCTTGTTCCATATTGCCACACTTCATTTTACATATCAGAAGATAACTCAGATGGGATGCTTGCAGGGAAACTTGTGTCTTTCAAGTTACAGTTCTTCGGTTTGCATTTTCTCCATTTCTGTTCACCTCACATTGACTGTAAGTTGCAAAGCTAATTTCCTCTTCCTTTGGGTTCCCACTTAGTTCATAGTCAGCCAGTTTATAGGACATTTGTGTCCAGACTGCAAAGTCTTTTCAGTGAAGTGAAATAAACCTTACCTCTTTTTCTGCTCTTCTTCATTTCTACCTGCCAGAATATTTTTCAATCTGACAAGCTTCATTTTTCTCTGGTTTGTTTCTTATACATCCTTTTACTTTAAAGGAAAAGATTCTTGGTTTGGCTTCTTAACAACCGCTCATTTTTTTTCCAATGAAAACTAAATCCTGTTGAGACTTGGAGTGGTAAGCATAAATTTTTGTATTCTTTCTCATTATATTCATACAGTTAGAATATTTTTGTTTTTGTGCCTGTAACTATGTAATCTAGATGTTATATAGTTATATATGATATAATGTTTATAAAATATTGCAATAAAGATATAATCAAACATCTGTACACATATTGGACTTTTGTTTGCTTCTTTGAGTTATATCCCTTGAACTCTCACATATCCAACAGTTCCATCAGGCTATATGTTCGCACACATGCTGTACCATATATAAGAGATGAGAAAAGTTAAAATAGATACAGAATATCTTCAAATTATGACTTACTTTAGTTGGGTTAATTTTTTTCTGGTTCACATAAATTGATAGACACAGTCAAGAAATGAAGTTAATTTTTTTCTTTGTTTTGGTTAAAAAATTATCTTAACCAGGTTAAAATCTTACTTTCAAATGAATGGTGCAATTTTGTGCATGTATATAAGATGGAAATGGACAAAAGGAATTTCTTCAGCCACAAAAAGGAAGATGTCAATAGAGCTTCAATGTGAGGCTTGTGCTTCTTACTTGCTACATCAAAGCAGGTTGTGAATTCACCCTGATATATCCTTTTGTGACAGGACCATCACATTTTCTGTAGTATACTGCAACTTTTCATATCTTCAGTATTTATTAATCATGCTGCCTCTGGCTAGGAAGATGGAGCACCTTGTACCCATAACTCTTAGGATCTCTTGAAAAAATCCATATGAGTCACAGCTCATTTAACTATTAGAATCTTAGAACTATTTATTATCAAATGAAATATCCCCATGCCCTGGTTATGGAGAAACCTTCTGGTCTAAATGTTAGTCACTTCCAAGGGCCTATTGCTCTGTTATTTCAAAAAGGCCATGGTCAACCACCTTGGTGACCCTATACTATATGTCTCAAATCATAAATTACCTACATTTAAAGGATGAGGTGGGAGAAGCAACTATTTGCGACTATTTTCAGTGTCATCTATATCTGTTCCCAGTGGATACTAAGTGATCTCTAACTGAGTGATGTCCAGATCTGGTTTTATAATGCAAGTTGTTGGGTAATCAAAGAGAATAAAACTGCAGAGTCATTATGATAATTCCTAGTAATGTATCATTATCCCATATAAAAGACTCTGCACAATAGCTGGATAAAGGAAAATGGATTGGAAAGAGTTTTTGATAGTGTTTGATCTTCCTTACAATCTTGTTTTAGCTTTCAATATATTTATATTTTCCATCAAGCCTAGGTTTAGAGTGAACATAATTTAGATGATCTTTTATCAGTTTTCCCAATTTGAGACAACTAATGGGTCAATGACGGATGGTTTATGTTTGGACCTAGAATAGAGTAGAAATCGTTGGAATCTTGGTGATACAACTTGGAAGTATACAAAGAGGTTCAGATGAAGAAGCAAAAAGAAAGAGGTAAATGCAGAGAGATAAGATTCTCATCTGAGAAACAAATATTACTGATTAAAGTTTATGGAACAAACATAGAGCCAAAAGAACATAAAGTTACAAAAATAAGAAATAGACAAAAATTATATATATAAAATAAAATTTATATATGTGTGTATATATATATGTTACTTGCATTCATCTATTTATC